>JAVFBZ010143579.1:0-20840 GCA_032466195.1 Katharina tunicata | reverse complement strand
ATCTGTGATATTCTTGGAACCGTTATTATTATTTGTGTGATAAAATATGCCAGAAGGAATTAATAATTGACACATTTTTCGTTTTTGTAAATGCTGCAAATTGAATATAGATAATAATCCAGTTGCATATACGGATCGAATGGTTACTGTGCAAGTGAAAATTTACTGTCCTCACAAATAACAGCTAGATGGGTAATTTTCACGTCACGATAAACGTCCGAGAAATAACGTGGGCTCTTATGATTCGCCTTACCATCACTTAATGTAAGCGAGCTTTTTTGTCGCGTATCATTGTTAAACATCAATAGCCAGCAGAACAAATTCATAATAAAAGAACATCTTGTGCAAAAATGCGAAAGTGTTCTTAACAAAGGGACACATAGGTTTGGACAAATTAAACATGACCCAGCTTGTTGTTCTAGGAGTTGATATTTTGCCCAAGGCAGTTTTACAAATTATGTTCAAAATGTCTAATGATTATGAATATCTCGTGTTTCAATCGATTTGAATTAAGAACAATCCTATACCCTATCGTTCCAATGGATAAAAATAAGTTACTCGGTTACTTCATATTCCCATCATTTCTACATGTATTTGAATTGAAAGGGAAATAATTGAAATATGGTTACGAGTTAAAATTAATCGACCAGAAGTAGATATTTTTCCCAGTACAACTCCTAGATCGTTCCATGTTGCATGTCAACGTGTTTCCTTTACATATTTTACAAACAGAAAAAACAACTACTGAAGTCAGCATACGTGATCTGGGGAATAATATTAACACGGAGACCTCGACAATGTATTTTATGTTTCTCTGCTAGAAAACACAATCATGCATTTAATGTTCTTATTGTTCAGTCATCACGTATTTGGAAAACAGATATCTATATGAATTAATTTAAAAATTATATGTAGTCGTTTTATTTGATGGGTCAGTGGTTATCGTAATAGGTTTTTGGTGTTACGTGCACACAGAGGCGTAACCTCAATGGTTTAGGTTCTGAAAATCCGCGCTTACCTTATTATGCAATGTTATATGCACGCCCTATGAACGTCTTGCATCTGCTAATAACATTTTTGGGGTATGTTGTTGACGTTCACCTAGGCATAGGCCACCCGAACATGATCCTCTGATGTCAAAACACATCCAATCCTTCCGGAGATGTCACCAAAGTCAGACGGTTGTCAATTATTTTCTTACTAAAGGTTGCGCCTAACGACGGGACCGACCAAGTTTTCATCAAACTGTAGTCTTATGGAATTGATTTTAGTCGCTTCTTTCTCCACTTTATTAATACTATTATTTAAAGACGGAGCCAAAAAGTGCGAAATATACAAGGCAATTCATGGTTTAGTAAGTAATCATCATATGATTGGACTTAATCTAGAAAAGAGTAAGTAAATGGTTTTACGTAACCTATATAACAAAGTTGTTTCGGAAGATAATTATTTTATGATGTGGTGCAGCAGGCTATCTACTGGTGTATCCTATAATCGTTCATGGGTTTCCAGTTTCAAATCCCAAATCCAGTCAACATTCTATAGAAACTATATAGCAGCTACCCATTGGTTCAAAATACCTTCGCAATATTGAAGCTAAATATTTGAGAGAATATAACTTAGGCTAATAGATTATAATGAAATAATTCATTTCATATTCGCTTTTTACAGTTTTTATTATCTTTTTGTGGCATAAGATATAGGACTCCAATTTCTGATAATCTGATAAGACTGGCAACAGTTAATTACTTTTGTTAGCTTATATTTTCTTATCAAAGAAAGACTTTCAAAAAAACTAAGAAGGTTCACATACAGTCAAGTCAATCAAATGGGAAAGTGATGTATAAAAGGGAGATGTAAACAAAGCTGTCTTATGAATTATGGCGGATATCTTTAGATCAAAAGAAACCGTGGCTAATTCAACTGTTATGCCCGACAGTTAAGGGTTAAAGTATTAATGTGCAATGTGATTAAGCGTTGGACTGCTCGGCCCCCTTCACTGTACACGGTTCAAATCCCATTGTAGGCATTATGTATTTTGGAAAGTTTTCCGGTTGCTGCAGAAATGACTTGGTGTTATTTTACGACGTTTCTTCACGGTTTCCCTCGCACATCGGCACAGCAAAGACATCTTATAAGTGAAATGCCCTTGAATATAAATCCGCAGTCATATGAACAAAAAAGTCATTAAGCACACATTAGCCCTGGTGCTCTCTGGGCTTTAAGGGCTTCAGGAAGCCAATTTATTTTGGTGTCCTGCTTTTCGTATGTAAATGTATTATGGTGTCTAATGTGTTGCAAGCGGGATAAAGGTGGTTTACTTCATCGATTGGACTGGCACGTCGTCATATTACTGAAATAACATTAAGTACGACCAACACCGCAATCACCCAATAAACAAACAATAAATGAATCCATTACTACCGTTATATCCATTTCGTAAATAGCATGATTTCGCGCAAATAAAAGGGTTTAATCGGTTATTTTTTGTGTATCCTCCTGAAATGGTCATTGTCAAAAGCAAGATCTGTCAATGAGACTATATCTTGTCAAGGGTAATTTTGTCATATTGCATTGTATGTGTAGTAACAATACTATTTTAACATTAACGCTTGTTCAAATGACAAACAGAAAAGTAGTTCCCAAAACAACTACCTAATATCAGTATGTTATATAAGAAGGGTTTCTAACTGCAGTAAAATGTCAGTGTATAAGTGTACTAACTTTTGATATTAGGAGAAATACATATTACAGTTTGATCATATTAACACGTATTGTGAGTCAAGCGGGGTTGACTGGAATTCTTCTGTTCCTTCGACAACCGACACATTTCTCCAATTTTAAGGTTTTCTGATCAAAGGACAACCCGTCAATTATTTTCGACAAAGGAAAACTGTTCATGGCCAGATTTAAGCCCATATCACGGGGATGCCTTCAAATGCTTCATCCAGTGTTTATGGCAGTCCCTTGGCTCAATGAACGGTGATAACTTGGTTGTTGTCTGAAAATGTTAATATAATATATAATAACATGTTTTAACGTGACGAACATACAAATAAATCATATTGAATTATTTTCGTATTATTTTGTATTGTGCCATCTTGCTTAGGGCCGTATGTTCAGGTATATTTATACCGTCTTTACTTGTCACTGGATGAACATTTCTTTTCCAACAGACCACAGCACTTTAGTCTATTTACTGTTGGAGTATATTGTCGTCATGTAAGTGAAATCTATAAAGCACCGTTTTCAACACAAACCAGTCAATCAACCAATCAATCAATCGTTTACCTTGCTAAGTTTTCGAAGATCCAGATATTTTCATTTACTTAATAGATCTGACACAATTTGCCAAAATAACTATGTTCTTGTACACCTTTTGCACACCTGTCAAATTTTACACATACAACCAAATCGAAACTTTCTTGACAGCCTGAGGGTTAAACGTTTACTGAACTTTGAATCAATCTCTAAACTAACATGTATCTTTATTAACACACTAACTTAGAACGTTTTCGAGTAAATGACAAATTGTCTTGACCTTACTACGATTATAAATCAAGCTAACATTAGCCTTTGTCTTTCTGCTAAAATGATTAACAACATGATGGGGCTTGTAAGTCACGTCGTATGATGGAAGAGGTTTCTCGAGGTTCGTTCCAGTTCCGGATAGAAGCTGCATGTTTAGTTATACCTTCACACAGGAAGTTAAAGTTGACAATTGTCTTGTCCGGCACTATAAATGCACACAGAGCGAAATAAAACACCATTTTGAAAGACCACTATTCAAGACGTACTGCCAGAGTTTCCATGATTTACCCGGGAGTCCAGTTAAAACGAGCAAGACTTACATGGCACTTCACCCGTTGGTTAAATTGTACATTGACTGTTCGTTTGTTTTTTCCGTTTGTTGCTGCGCGTTCATAAGGTTATTTCATTTATTTGATGGCGTGTCAGTCCAGCTTGGTAACATTAGGGAATACTCTCCTCAATACAGCGGGGCATCGCACAGGCCAGCAAAGACACTTCGAATGTACTACGGAGCAGGAACTAAGCCCACGCATGATATAGCTATGTATCGAGGCGAGACGTCATCATCCTCAGCTTGAAAATAACGAAGTCTTAACAAAAAACGCAGTAGTCCAAATAGTACTCGTGCCAAGTTTTTTGGCGATGTGATTGAAATTGACAAAGTTTTAGACTTTATGACAAGCATCACCACATCAAGACCACAAACAACAAGACCAGAAGAGCAACAAGAACAGAATGAATGGCGTGTAGAGACACAGTTCCTATTGCAAAACTAGAAAAAATATACAGTCGATTTATACTCAAGATACACTAAGCACATAAAGAAAACATACCATTTTACAAAAAACACCTGCCTAAAACAGTGTTTCCTGTGCACTACTTAAAGGAAACTCGAGTATCATGAGCTGGTGACAATGACCGATACCCGTCGTGTCTATTGTTAATTTTCATTGGTGTGGAAATGGATTCCGTTCTCGGTCTTCTGATTTATACGTCAACAGTGACCTGATCTTACTTACAGAGAAACGATAATAAATGGCCTGTCTAGACTTTTGTTTTTGTATTTGCCAATTTATTCTATTTATGAACAGCTGAATGTAAAAAAACATAATAAAATTCGTATTAAACATAGGTAAAATAAAGATACAGGCTTTGAAATGGTGAAGGAAGAAACCTCGAAAGGGTTTATTAAATCACATTTACTTTTGGCAGGAAACTTGCAAAAAATAACTTTTTTATTACACATGGTCTATAGGCATGTAAATTGAGATATTGGCTGAGTAAATGGACAAGATTATGGATAATTGGTGCTATTTGTTTTTCAAAGAAGAAAAAAGCATGGACGTTCAATCGGTACATAGTGTCTGAAACGAGGACCTAAAGTGCAATGTTTTGAGTCATTCGGCAAACTATTCCATTCTAAAAGTTCTTTAATCGTCAGAGTAAAAAAATTGTATTTGTTTGGTGGTTAGATCTATAGAATTATGGAACAACTGGTTGATCTGAATGGTAATTATTAGGGATAGGGGAAGAAGTTGATATTTGACAAAGATTTGTTTTGTGTTCTCAAGGCTACCTGACAATAAAACAATTATGATAGCTCGCTCTTTGAACGATATTTAACGGAATGAGATATATAGTATATGTATGACCCCAAACAAGATTACAATAAGTTCGAAATGTATATATTAGTGCAAAATATAGATTCAAAAGAGTTTTTTGTTTCCGGCAGTGTTTTGAAAGATTTAATATACCTATATTTAAAGCTATTTTATGTGAGTGCTACATGTTAATTTATTGTTTATAGTTACGCCAAGAAAAAGTGAAATTACTCTACATGTTGTCCATATTTGTGGATGTAAATGATGTTATCTTTGCGGTTCTTGTTCGGGCACACATATTGGTATTTAGTTTTTTTTACTTTTAAGGAAAGCTTGTTACTAGCTAGCCAATGTTGAATATTAAGACGTTCAACATTCATTTTATTATATAGATTGTCAATACATAATATAATTTGCTAATTCAGCCCGAAATATAGGTATATTAAATCGATCAAAACACTGCCTGAAACGGAAAACTCTTTTGATTCTATATTTTGCACTGATATATCCATTCTTAATTTATTGTTATCTTAAATCCAAAAAGTTTCATCGGCTTGGTAAAAACATTCACTAACTTTTTTTAAAACACAAACCACAATAAATAAGCATGGTGTGAGCTTTCGTGTGGTATGGTCTCCACACTTTCTCAAACTACTGACTGTAGTATGATTGATCAGTCTATATATAGGCCTATAACAGGGGTATATACATAGCACATTAGGGTTACATAACATATGTTAAAGTGAATACAGCTCAGTCCAGGTATGGGCTATTGTAAGAGCCTATTGTAAAGTGCAGGTAACTCTACACCCTTGTCTCTATTCATGCTGGGCTTTTTGGATACAATAAGTATGGCCTCTTTTATTTTACTAGCATACAAGTTTTTGTCTAGAAAAAAACTTATATGCTAGGAAAATCTTCTTTCTTCTCCCGCAATATCAAAGTCTTTTTATATATCTTATCTATGTTTAATTTTATTATGTATTTTTACATTCAAGCTGTTCAGTCTTATGGCGAATAAATACATTTGTCACTAGCAATTAAACCAATATAGAAGAGTAGTTAAGTAGTTTGTACTATTGAACAAGTCATAAGAAAAAAAGTAGTGGTCTCAGAATTGATCCGTGTGGCACTCCTATAATTTGGAAGCTCATGTTTGATTTCATACCCTTTATGGCACGTATAATGTTTTCTATTAAGTAAATATGAATTGAACCAATTGTTGGATGAATCCCTTAAACCGTAATAGTCAGGGGCATATATATATACAGGGCTGGTATCATCATTTCCGGGGAACCATTCTTCAAATCACTTTAAACTGCCTTAATATTTGATTCTAATATGACAACGGTATCTAGGACTATAATGCGAATTTTTTTGCCTTCCGTCTTCTATGCTATTGCTTGCTAATTTACCTTACTTACGTTTAAATTTAGTTCAGGCGGTACATGTTCATGTAAGTCAGTTCTGATACTCATTTGTTAACCTTTTAGCATTGAAGTCGAACATACTAAGTGTTTTCATACTACGTTTCAAGTTATCGGATTTTTTACGGAAATAACATTTGATAGTCATACAATGATGATTTCATATGGTGATTCACAGTTAGATGGTTTATTCTAACTTTGACATTCCACCCATGAAGACATCTATTTGAACGGTTTAACTTATTGTTTAAACTATTAAAAAAAACATTTACAATCATTCAAATTTTGCAGTAATCTTATAAATGTCTAAACCAATTGGGAAGAATAAGGTTTATAGCTACGTTTGACCTATTTGTAAAAATTGTATATATCCGCTTCATTGTGGAATGTCGCAGAGATTTGGTTGAGGCATCTTTGGAAATGTTAACGTGACACGTGTACAGGCGAACATGCTAGTGCCTGTAAATCTGTCATTTTTACAATTAAGTCGTTTCGAAATATGTTTTACCTGTCGCCCTTTTCTTTTGAGAGTAAGAAATACGACGAAACACAATATCTCCTGTGAAATTAGCAAGTGAGAGATTCCATTCTTCGTCAAGAGCTGTTAAGATTTAAAGATCGATGATTTCTCCTACTATTTGCGCTTCAAATGGGAGAACAAGCAAAGTGAAGCAATGTTCGGCTTAGTGTTGGTGTGAAATCAGTTGAAGGCAAGTTTATTTTCTGTCATTAACGCAATTAAGCTTCATTCCTGATTAAGTCACGGTCTCATTATTTGAAACTTCAAAGAAGAACGAAAATCACTGAGAAACACAAAACGACCGCGATACAACCTACGTCATCTGTGTTATTCTGGGAAACGTTAGTATTAGTTGTGTGGTAAACTATGCCAGAAAGAAAGAACTACTGAAACAGGTTCCGTTTTTATTAATGTGATAAACTGGAAAAAGATAACGGTTCACTTGATAATTATGTTCGAATGGTTAGAGCGCTAGTTAAAATTTATGAAGAACAGTTAGATTGGTAAGTTTGCATCTTCCGTTAAACGTCATCAAAGTATTCTTAACCATACAGAAGCTTTAATAGGGTAATAAAGTTAGACATGGTCTATATTGATTCGCCCCATAGCCACTTACTGGTAGCTGACTTCTCCGCCTTGTCCGATTGTTAAACATCACTAGACCTTAGCATAAAGTTACCTGGTTATAACAATAGATGCTCTGGTATGACACCGACGCCACAGTTATCATTACAGATGTAAACATGTAAAACCAAATCCCGCTTTGTCCTGTTGTTCGGGAAGGTGGAATGTTGATTTAGTCAATTTTTCTTTCTTCTCAAAACAATGATGTTTATTTGTGATAACTGTCGGGTTAACCCCAAGGCGTCTAATTCCTGTGAATATTCGTACTGCGGTCAATGTTGTATTAAGAGCAATCCTAAACTGTATAATTCCAACGGGTATTAATACAATAAGTTACTCCTCGTAAACATCATCGTGTCATCTACATAAGACGACATTATTAGGTCTATTTGTCATACTTACATTTTACAAAATATAAAAAAAATATATAATGGAATAATAATATTAACTTGGAGACCTCAATATATTCGTTGAAAGAAAAAGAATGCATAATCAATCAAACATCAGGAGAAAGAAAATTGTTGCAGACTTCCAATGCATCACAAATCCCTTTGTCCCCATCGGATTGCTCTTGTGTTGGCTTGGAGGCATGTATCATGGACTTTTAACCTGTTTAGATACATATATTCTGTAAGTATTTGTATCACAGCTGAAGGTTATGGGTTGCAACTTCAGTACAAATAGTTTATATTTTATCCAGATGTCCAGATTATTGATGTGTTTTTAATACTATATGTATTTGTTTCTCTGGTATATCATGCAATTCCATTTCATGTCATTGCTGTTTATTCCTCATACTTGTCGAAATCTAAGTTTGGCAAGAAAACAGATATATTTATATATATATAAACGATTTATTTATTTTATCTGGTAGTAAGAAATTGGTTCTGTGGGCGTGTCGTAATATGCTCTTGATGCTATGTGCTTGACACACAAAAGTCTAACGTCAATGGTTGATGAAGTCCGTGCTTACCTTCCAGTACAATGTAATGACCCATGAAGACAACCGTGTGATGTGAAACCCATCCAATCCTTCCAGAGAGGTTACCAAAGTCAGACGGTTGTCAATTATTTTCTTACTACATATTGTGCGTAATGACTGGTACAAAGGTAATATTAAGTTGTAGTCTTCTGGAATCGATTTTAGTCACTCCTGTCCCATCTACTATCTTCTAAAGCGAACAATCCACCTGACTGACAATCTTATCGACTAAACTATAGATCTTTAGCTTAACACTTTTTTCATTAAACGGCAGATTAATACCAATATAAGGCTTCTAGTAATCATACTGTAAACGTTGTCCGCAGTCGTAAAATGTCAATATGATTCTCAAAGTGTTTACGCCGCCACTTAAATTTAATTATCATATTCAATTCGGTTACCCATATATCTGAAGGCCCTACATAAACATTTCGACTTCCACTTGTGGCTATTTCTGTTGTTCTAAATCTTGATTTAACGGGCCATTCCGGAGATTAACCTAGTTTCTTTGGTGGATATATACACCCGTTAATAAAGATCTAATTCAGTAAATCTTACGTTTGACTTTATCCAATGGATAACTCCGTTATCCTCTAGAGGTCTACAGTCCCTATCCAATCATCTTTAATTGTAGACAATGAGTGATATCCATCCTGATTGTTCTTGTTCTTTGTTCTGTGGAGCGTAAATAAATTCTACTCGATCTCTGTTTGTTGTTAAATATCACAGCCCACATAATTGTGAGCAATCGCATTGGATGCTGTCTTTTTTAAAGTTCCCTATAATCATTCACAGGTTTCCAGTTTTAAAACACAAAACCTGTAAATATTCTATGCAAACATACCTTCTAGAAATGACAACTACATGTACCTCTTGATAAAATAAAAATTTAAACTCCGTACTATATTGAAGGTAAACATTTTAGTATAAAGCATGGCAATTTCATTACTAAAAAAAATACTATTTTTGTGGCATAAGATATAGGACTCCAATCGCTGATAATCAGATGAGAGCGACAATACCTTATTGTTTTCGTTTGTTGTATAAGATACACTTATAAGAAAATAAAGACAGTTCACAAACAGTGTATGAATCAAATCAAATGGAAACGTGTCCTATGAATTGCGGCTAAAGTCATTTCAAAATAGAAATATTCCCTTATTCGATCCTGTTTTTCCCCATACACAGGCAACCCAACGTTCAATTACACTTGAGTACGACGTTAAACACCAATCAAATAAATCCGGTTTTCCACCATAAACTGGCAATGCAAAGTCATATAAATGAAATACCATTTAGTACGACGTTAAATACCAGTCAAATATATAAATAAGTATGTTATTTGACTAAGTCTCGGTAGATACGTTGCTCGGTGCTAGTCTTTTATCGCAATTCTATAATCGATTCAAGAGAAACTAGACAACAGATAAAAGACGCAGACAGACTTTTTAGATACAAACATGAACGACAGTGTGTTTCTTTTTGAGAATACTTTTTCTCAAGCACTACAATGTTTTAAACGCACACGTCCTTATAGCAGACGATCTGTCCGCAACCCATGGTTCGATAGTGATAATATTGAAGCCCAGTACCACTTTATGTTGATCTGTCCAGTATATGAATCGTCAGGGAATATATTCCTACCTAAAAAAATTTCGCCATAGTAATGTACATCGGTTTGCTATTTTGATGTTCACAAAAAATGAGAGATTACTCTTAAAAACCAAGCACTATGACAACGAAACCAAACATTGACTGCTACCTGACAATGTTATAAACACGTGTACAAAATGTATGTTTTCTTTCTGTGTACATGGGCCTTAGGCCAAGTGTATTACAATAAACCTTATGTTAACCGAACAGTAACGATTGGGAGCTTACAAATATTTCTCGAGTTCTTCTGGAATTTATGAGGTGGCCATCATGCACCAGGTAATTAATTTGTTCTTATGCATAAACTTCAATACTCACTACTAACAGCTACAAATGTCACTATATATCTTGTCATGGGCAGTATCATTTTATTATGAAAGTGCCGACGACGAACAGAAAAGTATTTCTGATACAACAGCTTAATATCAATATGCTATATTATAAGTGTTTTTAACTGCAATGAACCATGAGTTTGTAAGTCCCCTTACTGGGTATGTTAACAATTAGTGTGGGTCGAACAGAATTGGCGTTTGAAGTCTGCACTTGTTCGTTCGACGGCCAACGAATTTATCTCGTTTCTATATTTTTGTTATCAAAGGCCAACTTTCCACATGAACACAAGAAAACTGACAACAATAAAACTCATATCTTAGGGAAGTATTTCACATAGCATCCAGTATTTAATGCCCTTCACTTAGAAAATGCTCAATAAACGTTGCTAACTTGGTCGTTCCCTGCTGTTGTTAATAATACATAGAATAAATGATATTTTTTTATTTTACAAACATACACATCAATTACATTTAATTATTTACAACTTATATTGCGGCCTCTGGCTATGGGTAGAATGTTTCATCAATAGTCTTACTGTCTTTACTTCACTGAAGGAGCATTAATTTTGGAACAAAGCAAAAACTCCTTACATCTTATGATTGTATTAGTGGGGCTACTTACTGCTGCAGTAAATATATTCGAGCACCTAGCTATATCCCAATTAATCAATCATTCAATCAATCGGTTATCATGCGTAGATTTTGAAATTCATGTTTGTTTCATTTACTTGGAACTTATGTAGACAAAATGTGTAAAAATAATTTCGTTCTTGTATACCTTTTTCAAACCTGTCAAAATTGGCACTGAATGACAAATCGAAGCTTTCTGCATAACGTAGGGGTTAAACCTTTACTCGATTGTGAAGTGGATGCAACTGAAGTGGCTGACGTCTCGCCTCTATAAAGTTTGGGGATACTCTCCGTAATACAACTGAGCACCAGACAGCAGAGCAAAGCTAATAGCACGACAAGAGGACGAGGAAAACCCCGTTGTAAGAAAACATTTAAATAACTAGGGTCTTCTGCTAATGGTTTTAAAGACGCCCACGCATCGCAATTCTTCTCAAGTTAATATCGATGTTTTTTTGTTCTACAAGTTGAATGAGGTTTTATTCCCTTCGGACTGAAATGTGAGTACACCATGCAGAACGAATGTACTATGGATCGCGAACTGAGCCAACGCAAGATAACGCTATAAGCTACGCGAGACGTCAACGCCGCCATCTTGAAATCACGACGGCACAGGGAAAATAGGTCTCTGTCAAAGATCTCAAATAGGCCAAATCATATGATCGTTTGTGTTATCCGTGCATATCTCCTTATTTGGAAAAATGACTAAATGGGGGTTGGGCAGCCAATGGGATGGTTTGCTTACAGTGCAACGAACGACAACTCTTGTAGTTTTGTCAGTGATTTAATGACTTGTTTATAGATGTTACAACAACAACTGGACATTTTTAAAGTTAAAAATTAATCAATCTGTAAAAAGGACTTAGGGTTAGGTGTAAGGGTTAGGGTAAGTTAAAAATTAATCAATATGTAAAAAGGACTTAGGGTTAGGGTTAGGTGTTAGGGTTAGGGTTAGCATTTGACAACATGTGCTTTAGTTGTAACATCTGGCCGGACAGCTTCGGCTATTTCCGAATGATTTTCCGTATCTGCATTTTCCAAATAAGGAGATATGCACGGATAACACAAACACACCTCTGAAATAATGCACGTACCAAGTTTAGTGCCGATCTGATTGATAGTGACAGAGACCACAGCCAACAACAACAACGAAATGGGTCTTGTGACACAGTTCCTGGTCATTCCAGAGTAAACAAAGCGGATATAAATTCAAAATGTACTTAGAGTATAACGAAAACATACCAATAACAAAAGCCAGTCTTGTTTTTCGTGAAACTACGTGTCAGTTGACAGGACTTCAATAAATTAATCCTGAGTATGATTAACTGGGGACAATGACAGATACCTGTCGTGGTTATTGTTAATTTTTTAAACGGCGTGGAAATGAATTCTGTTCTGTGCCTCCTTGTTTATGCATCACCAGACACTCGATCTTACTTATTGAGATACATTAACAAATGCCCGTTTCAGATAAATTCCAATATATTCTGATTTAGTACTAGGAAACGTTTTCATCCTACATTACAAGTAATTTTTTTTTTCTTCATAAAAAGAAACACCCACTAGTCATAAAACAATGACTTCATAACCTGATAAACAGGTAACTGATTTATTCTAAACTTTTTTTTACAGAGAAACTTACAAAGCGTGCGCTGAGTTTTTTTTATTATGTACTCGATTCCTGTTTATTTTGCTTAACATTGATCTATTTAACAATGTTTGATAATTCAACATAAAACCCAATTTGCTTTCATCAATGTTTGACTAGCTTTGTATTCTTAAGTTTCCTTCTGTTCTAATGCGCATGACGATGTAAATCAGGCGTAAGAGTAAGCCTACCGGATATCTGTGTGGTTGGATTGTGTTGCACTGCTTAAAGAATAATCTCCTCCAAACCAAAAATGATATAGCTTAACCAAGCGTATTCATTGAAATTAATATCAAGGCAGAGAATGAATTGTTGACTCAAACGTTTGTCTCTTGGCCCTCATCGATCTATACAGAATTTGGCAAGTAACCTGCGATGAAAATGATCTGAAATCTGAAACATGTGTGGAGTTTATTAGCCTGTATATATCCTCTTCATTGGGGGCAATGTCACCAACTTTTGATTGAACCATCTTTAAAATTGTTCAAACGAGACATAGGCGAACATTTCGGTGATTTTGTCTGTCAGTATTACAATTTAATGGTTTCGAAAATGTTTTACTCGTCGCCAATTACTTTTGAGATTTGAAGATACAACGTAACCCATTGCCCCCTGTGAAATAAGTGAGCTGGAGATTGAATTCTTCGTCAGGAGCTGTTAAGATTTTTAAAACCCCATCGATGACTCCTTTTAATCTTTGCGCTTCATTGGGAGAATAAATGACGCTATTAAGTTAAGCCATTGTTGCGTTAGTTGCGGTTTCTACTCGGCCGAATGGAAGTTATTTTTCTGCCATAAAATGAATTAGGCTCCAATCGTGATTCAGTGGAGGACTTATTATTTGAAACTTCAAAGGAGAATGAAAATCATTTGGGAGATAAAAAGACGCCATCCGTGTTATTCTTGGAACGGTTATAATTGTGTAGTAAAATGTGTCAGCAATAAAGAATAACTGAAACAGGTTCCGTTTATGTAAATGTGATAAACTGGATATTGAAAATGATCCACTTGAATATAAGGTTCTAATGGTTACCGAACATGTGAACATTTTCTGGCCTCATAAAGAACAGTTAGATGGTTAATTTGCACCACACGATAAATGCCACAGAAATATCATTAACCTTACAGAAGCATTAGGAGGATAATGAGTTTAAGCACGGGATCTATAGATTCGCCTCATCATCATTTATATGTAAACTGACTGATACGATTGTTATACATCACCAGACACCAGAACAAATTTACCTGGATAAAAAAGATGCTCTGGTATGACACCAACGCAATGACAAATGGAACAAAATGGAAATATAAATTTACCTAACAAACGCGATCCAGTTGTTCTTGGAGTTGGTGTTTTGATTTAGGCAGTTTTATACTAACTATAGATTATTTGTGAAGACTTCAAAGTTAAAATGTCTCATTCTTAAAAGAATTTCGCGAGGCTATCAAATTTGAATTTAGGGACAATATTATCCTTTATTATTCGTCAACCAAATTCTTGAGGTTTTGATTGGGCAATTTGCAAGGGGGTTAAAACCCGTACCCCCTGTGACACTCACGGGTAACAAAAAAGATACATGGCCACCTTTGCTTCAAATTTTGTTTTGCTATATCTAAATAATAGCATAATATCGGAAACATCAGCTTTTACAGACTTGTTTTGTGCAACGTCATTGACTGTTTTCGATGTCCATGGAAGCGACAGCTGTAATAGGAGGTAACTGATCGAGACATATTTGTTACGAATTTATTTAAAATTAACCCATACAGAGAGGCCTGAGGGATAATAAATTCGTCGTTGACAAATGTCAATAACTAATGGTATCAGCCCAATAGATTTTAATCAAAGCATGTCCTCCGCATTGATAATCGGATTTTCGTCTGTATAAAACGACTCTCGTAGATTTATTTGTCACCTTATTATCTGCATCTTTTAAAAAATTGTTTGAACTGAAAGATAGCTGTAGTAAAATATAGTTGTCATTTGAAAGGAGTAGAGCAGAGGTAAATCTTTATCCGGTTCAATTCCTAATGCTGATACGTTATAGATCGTTTAATGCTGCATCTCTTGAGTTGTCATGTATCATAATTAAATTTTACAAATTTAAAGAAACGTCGTGAACGTACGTTATCTGTGGAATAATAATGTTAACAAGACTTCTTTCTTGGTTTTGCTGATATACTTTACAATTGCCTTTAATGTATTTATTACTTATTCATCACACATTTCGAAACCACAGTACGGTTAGTAAATATATATTTATATGGATAATATATAAATTTATCTTATAACTATATTTGACATTGGTCTTGTGCTTGTCATGATAGGTTCACGGTGCTTGAAAAACAAATAGGTACCTTGAATGGTTTAATTAGTCTGTTGTGAACTTCGTGCGTACCTGATGGGGCAAAGTTATACACACGTCCTATGAACGTCTTGCATCTGGTCACTGATTTAAACAGATAATAAATTATATCCGCATGTTGTTTGAAAGATGTTCGCCTTGGTGAATTCGACCTGAAGAGGCCGTTGTGAAAACCCATCCAATCTTTCCAGAGAGGTCACCAAAGTCAGACGGTTGTCAATTATTTTCTTGCTACATATTGCGCCTAATGGCGGGACCGACCAAGGTTAGATCAAGTCGTTGTCTTCTACAATTGATTTTAGTCGCTTATATCCGTCCCCCATACTTTGTTCTAGCTCCAGCACTCCACCTGACTATCAATCTTATTGACTGAACTGAACACTCATAGCTACTGTGACAAGTTTCTTCTTTACTTGAAATATTACTACCAATACTAGACATCGTAGTAATCATACTGTAAAAGTTGCTTGCGGTCGTAAAATTCACCACTTAAACTTGAAATTCTTCAATTCTGTTAGAATTAATACGAATCGGATAGTATTTACGCTGTCACTATATTCATAGCATATATTTTAAAAAATATATAAATATGTATGTATGTATTTAAACGAAAATGGTGAGCAACGTTTGCGTGTCGCCGAACCTATCTGTGTTTGGTCAATTCCATTCTTGAAATATGTTAGCTTTTGAACTCTTTCGAGGTTAATATTCGTCATTGCGCTTTTCCCTCTGTGAAAGATTCTACTTTGAATTAATGATCTCCGATGCACGTTTGTGCTATCTTTGGTGAAGGCAAGTTTAATGTGACCAATGTTTATACTTAGACTATCCATTGACTTTAGTTGCAATCATGGAAGTACAGAAGATAGCTTGCTTTGACAAACAATGATCGAATTGATTAATTTTACAATACGTCACTTTTAAGTATTTGGAATTGGTTACAACAAGTTATATTATGATGTGTCTACTGAAGTTGACTGCATGATGAAAGTGATACGTGAATCGAGCCGAGTTCAAAGTAATCTGATAACGTTTTAGTGCGATCAACATGTGTTTATACAGTTCTGCTATTGGACATGGACATAATGCTGACTACATCACTCTTTGGAGAACAAAGACGCATAAAAGTGACCAATCATTCGATTCGTGGTCTGGACCTTTAAAATAGGCCTAGACTGTCATTGTTTCAGTTAACTGACACAATTGCTTATTGATGGAAATGATACTTCAAAGAATCAACAAAATCAATAACAGGTAAAAAGAGCATCATTCTCTTATATTGCTGTAACCTCGAGTCTTTATTACGGGTTACACATTGACCGCGTTATACATTTCAGCCAATAGATGATCAGAAAATATGATATACATATTGTCATATAATAATACATTTTATATTCACTGACAACACCAAATTTATTATTTATTCAGACAAAGGATTATAATTTCTGACAATCGGTTCAGACAGATAACAGCTAATTATTGTCAATGGCTGTACAGTATGGTATGAACCATATAATCGTCAGCTCATTGATAGCAGACATATCACTGCTCTGCCTATTGTTTTACTTCAATGCAATGTTGATGCAAGTCTTGTGGAAATTGTGTATCGAACTTTAGTATTTATATGTTGGCCAATGCTTGAATTTAGATTATTAAACTGCATGATTCGTTTTGATTAACATTTATGTGCATAGCACACATGTGAATTTATTTGAACTAATTTTATTAGATTAAATACGGTATTCAAACGGCGACCGACATTTTCTGGGTCGATATCAGTCTTACGGATATTTGTCACTGGTCGCTGTTGTTCTTCAGAACCAGTCCATATGATTAATATTTTATGTATGTCAATGGGTTTTTTTTTTTAATTCCTTCAAGAAGTCGCCTAAAATTACTTCATATCGTTCTGGTAAATGATAACTTTTTATTGTGTATCTGCTAAAATACTCTATTATCTACAACTAAGGGCGTCAACAGGCAGTTTTACCTGGTTATTTCGAACGCGTGGTAACAATACCATTCTAACATTGATGAATTCCTGAAGACGATGAACAGAAAAGGAGTTACGATACAACTACCTCATATTAATATTAAGCTCTTGCTGGACCATTTGCTCGGTTGTGAGATAAATGTATGTTACTGGCCTTTTACCCGGACTAATGTGAATAAGAACTATATATATATCTATATATTTTTGAAAAACTTGGATTTCCAAGATTACACATATGTGTATGTAGTGAAGATTTGCCAATTATTTCCAAAAGTATTACAATTTGTTTGCAAGTCGACAGAGAAATATAAAGTGGAATAGCTATAACACCAAATAAATGAATACATCTATTAGAATAGACCTTGATGCAGTTAAGTTTTCTCTGTAGATCCTCAGTGTTCAACGATTTGTGGTAACTTCGGTACTTCCGTGCTTTCTTGTGGGCTTCGTGGAACAGTTTGATATTGACAAATTTGGGGCATAGATCGAATTTAACGCTTGTTTGAAGTAACTCAACGTCGGTTTGGTGCTTAGTGAGTTTCTTATGAAAGTTTTCTAACTTCCTTGCTTGTTGTTTCAAATACACTCCATATTGTGTCGCAATTCTACGATAAATGCTTGTGTGAAGCAGCTTGGCTAGACATAATTTCGAATAAACAAATACGAACAACTTATACATTTTGGTATTCAAGCTTTCGGAAATATCTTATTCCATTTTCAAGACAATAACATTTGAGGAAAAGCAGCCAGGTATATATACAGTCAGACAATAGACCTGAAACTGAAAAACGATGCTTTGTTGTCATTAGTTTTTGCTTACAACGATCATAGTAGAGGGTTATGCCTATACATCTTAGGAAACCGTATAAAAAGCAAAACATTATTTCAGAACACATTTTAACAAATCTAGGATTAAAATAAAAAGGTGTTTGCTAGCTCACGCTCTTTGTAATGCAACAAATTAAACATTTCTACCGTGAATAGTTTTCGATAAGCAAGCCTTTGCAATTTATAATCTGTTTAAAGGCAAGCCAAGTTTGTCTACATTAGAGTGATTGGGGATTGCGTGGGTTATGGTCTCGAAACCATTGATTGAAACTCGGTAGATCTATTGAGTATCAAATAAGGTAGAATATACAATGACCTGACTGATTTCATTCAGTCTAATCTATATGATCAGAAAAGCGGCCTTTACTAGTGCGATAATTTGTTCAATTCTTGTTTGCACCAGCATACCGTTTGCATACTTATCTTTTAATCTAAAAGAAAGACCTTAAACATGTTTACAACTGCAGTTCAATATCAGTTTATAAGAGTACTAGCCCTTGATATTTAGTGAAATCATTGGTATATTTCGCTTACTTTATCACTCATTTTGAGTCATACATGATTGTCTTTTTAATTCAGCACTTCTTATTTCGACAATCAGACACTTTCTCCCATTTAAAGATTTTCTGACCAAAGACCAAATTTGCCTGTATTTTCCAACTTAAGAAAACTGTTCATGAGAAGATAAGAACTTAGATAAAAGGAAATATCACATGTTCCTTCCAGTGTCTCATGGTCGTCATTTAGAAACTTGTTGGTTACCCGCTATTGTGAACTGAGTGGAGAATAACCTGTATGTCATATATGATTAACATACAGACATAAATTATATAGAACTATAAAGATATTCATATGCTCACATCCCAAAGACCAAGGCAGTTTACTTTACGATATCTAATTAAATAAAATCTTTAAAAATACTATTGTTCTTGTCCTGTCAAATTTCATACACAGCAGTAAATTAAAACTGTCTTGACAACGTCAGAGTTAAGCGATTACTAGACTTAAATCAATCTTCAACCAAACGTGTGTCTTTATTAGCACACTAACTTCATTGTATCAAGTCTTGACAAACTGCCCTGACCTCTCTGCGATTATAAATCAAGCTGGTATTAAACCCAAGACCATTTCTGCTTAACTGATTAACGACATGATTGCCCTTTAATTGAATTTTACAGTGATTTGTTGCCAGAGATCGAGTTGATGTGACAGCCCCGCAGCGTGAGCTTACAACTGTCCCTAACAGAAACTGGGCACCACACAGCAGATCAAAGCCAATACCGCAACACGACGATGGTGGGAAATATGTGGGCAGAGCACATTTGAATAAAATTCCGTCTTATGTTTAATGGTTAAAACGACGTTAAAACATGCTTCGCTCTTAAAATATTCGATTTCATAACATGGCATCTTTCTTTCAATTGGGGGTCTATGGGGGTAGATTTCTACAACATTTGATAAAATATTTAACAGGACTTTTCCCACCAATTTGAAGAACTAAGTAGTTAAATAGTAGGCCCCTAATCAATTTAAAAAACGGGTTTCTCTTGCAGTCTTTCTCGTCCTCTCATTTAACAGGCTGGGTTGTCTCCTCATGGTATGCTTTGACTCACTGAATACTCTCCCAACTGACCCAAATAAACACGAAGTTCTTAACTTTGAAAATTTTAGATTAATCTTTTCTTAGGGGGATCCCGCCGTTGCTCCGTCGTTGAACTTTGGACTACGGAAACGCCTTCACTGTACCCGGAATAGGTTCGATCCTGCCTGTGGACCTTAGGTATAAAAGGGAAGTTTTGTGATGGCTGCGGAATTCGCAATGTGGATCTTACGATGTTTCTTCCCGGTTTTCCAACATACACCGTCAACGCAAGGACGTCATATAAGTGAAATACTCTTGAATACGATGTTAAACACCAATCAAACAATCTTGCCGTAGGTGCAAAGAAGGCAATGATGCAAGTGAAGGCAATGATGCCGATAAAACTGATACACTAATCATAAAGCTTAACGTGAGCTTAATGACGACTATCTAGTCAGAGTTAACAGATAGACACAGTACTGCCACCTTTGAGTACTTTGCTTTACTATTTAAGCAGAAAGCCTAAACAAACGGGGAAGCAAATTTATGCTTTATAACTTGCATATTACGCGTCGGATTGATTAAAGAAACCGTCTTTAAATAGTACGTAATTCAGTTATCTATCAGACAAACCGTCTTTATATAGTCTGTGATTAACTTATCTAGCAGCCAAACCGTCTTTATATAGTCTGTGATTAATGTATCTAGCAAACAAACCATCTTTATATAGTCTGTAATTAATTTATCTAGCAGACAAACCGTATTTATATAGTCTGTGATTGATTTTTATAGCAGACAAATCGTCTTTATATACACTCTTCAAAAAAAGAAACGCAAAACCCAAATATCAATGTAAATTTGATGGTATTCAAGGACGTGCAGATCAGCGGAAAACAAAGATACATGAATGAAATTTTGTGGAGCAATGCATTGCTTTGGTGTCCATATTTCATGAGAATAACAGTCATGACAGTCATTACTGCTGTCCAACAGGTGGTGTTGAAGTCAGTACCTCGTATGACCACCTCCAGCTGCTACCACTACCCAATTGTGAGATTTGTTTGGGTCTTTTATAATCACATGCTGTACTCATGTTTTGCACGTGACAAACAATCATTGTGCC
>JAVFBZ010143568.1:8067-20840 GCA_032466195.1 Katharina tunicata | reverse complement strand
TTTTGGAGATTGGAAAAGTAAAATAATCAACCAGAGAACAGGTGTACAACATTTTTATTCGTGACTTCACAGATGGGTGTCAAAATTATTTAAAATCTCAAGGATGATAAACAAAATTAAATGAGAGGTACGTTTATTTAGTGACAGCAAATCACAACATATACATTTGTTGTACAGAGCATTTAAGTGACTTTTATACCTGTAGTTCACTGAATAGATAAATAAAATAAAGAATAAAAAAAAATACATATAGATTAGCCTGGGGCCCCTAAGCTCGTGGGGCCCCCGGCAACTGCCCAGCGTCCCCATACGTTAAGGCGGCCCTGTGTTCAGGGCTAATATGTGATCCTACTCGCCAGCTCTATATTAACGGATACCACATGGAGAATATCTTTATAGATGATATAAGCCCTGACATATATCATGATTTTAACTAAATCTAGTCTTAACGGGCGAGTTCAGAATAACACCCAAGACTGGTTTGTGTCAGCTGTCAGATTTAAAAAGACAAGCTCAAGTCAACGTTACTACAAGTCAACATGATTCAGAGCAACAATAAATATGCCCTGCAGGAGATTTGTGGGTCCATATATTACTTATTGTAAGTCCAGACGGTTTAAGATTACAGTTTTCTTAATAATGATTTAATGTTTAATATTTATGGAGGTTCACATGCACTTATGACCATTTTCAAAAGAAAGAGAACATACATACACACATGCATACATGTTTAGAGTTTTGGAGACTACTTTTAACAGAATGATTCGCGCAAAGGAGAACATAATATTATAATTTATTCCCGCTGAATTGCTGGCCAATACGCTCCTGCGCAGCGGCTATTGATATATACATCTTATACTAAAGACCAGTATACCCGCTGCTAAAACAAGCCCGATTTTCCCGGGATGGCCACCAGAGGGCACTATTGCAGACTGTGCAATCAAATGCCTGTATTCGCCGTTTCCACTCAAAACATTAATATTAACACTGATTGGTTACCGAGAAATTGCGTCACGGTTCTAAATGTAAATGGAAGGCGTGAATCATTGGTATAAAAACGGTCCATTGATTCACTTCAGTGACGGACCTTGTATATAATAACGACGCATTTAGAATATAGCTGTGAACGTCATAGCAAGGCTGCTGAAGCTTGACCTGATTAATTGACCTATGAAGAAATTTAAATTCTTTTACGTGACTTGGTTATCTTGTAGCATTGGTCATTTCGGCCTAATGTTACGCAAAATAGGAGACATCGTTATTAATACATCCTTCAGTCTGGTGCGCTACTTGCATCATGATGTTTCAATTTCCTGTCACATCTGGATCGTGCTTTGATGTACCGACGTTACTACAAATCCACAGTTATCAGCTCCGCCCCTTACAAGATTCAAAATGCTGATTACTTACATATAAGGTCATTCATCGCGGTGGTATCAAAAGTTTGTTGACACATGGTTATGAGGGAAATGGCCAGTCCTCTTTACGTTGAATTTGAATTATAGCAGCATTTTATATGCATGGATCGTACAAGACTTGTAGGCTACCCATTGGAATTTGTGTTTTTAACATAACTGTTTTAATTTATGAAGACATTTAAAAAATTGTTACAATAGAGCTAATTTTGCGTGCAGATTTGTAAAATTTATTAAAAGCCTAATATTAAGTGCGTTTATATGCGATTCTTTATATAGACGACCGCATAATTTACAGCAATTTACTGAATAACTATACATACAATGGTTCGTCTTTATTGTAAAGCAAGTCATATAGGCCCCTACACCGCCTAAGCTTGTTATCAAATGTAGCCTACCAAATAGCGATAAAGGAGAAAGATGATCGAGTAGAATCATCAAGGCCTTGGATACCACGTAAACAAAATGCAAGCCAAAACAAGCAACTGCATGTAAAACGCAATTTGATTGGCCCATGGCATCCAGTCTAGAAACAGCCCTCTTGTGGCAATCGCGGGTAAATCGTCTTGTTTTAGCAGTGGCTGTACTGGACTGTATGTAGTATATGTTATGTATCAATTGCCGCTGGGTAGGAGTGTAGCTGGCCAAACGCTTCAAGCATTTTAAGAAATATAAAACCGTTGTTCTACAGTCTCAAAGCGAGCCTTTTAAATAACAGTCCTTACAATCTCTTTACAGAATGGTTCACTATTATAGGAATATAGGATATGAATTATATTAACAACGTTGACAATTTTCAAACAAAAAGCGACAATCGTAAAAAGCATGATATGGAGTGCCTAGTCCATTGTTAGTTTTTCCTGTTTATTTTTAGCGTATAACACTATCTAAAACAGCATTACTTTTTTTAGTTCTTGTTGAAAATAATTAATAAGCATTGATTATTTTATTTTCACTACATATTTCGTTGTCGACCTTTGTAAAAGCATCCTATATTGATTTGTTTGCTTCCGTGATAAGATCTTAAGCGACCTCTACCGGAAACCGCCAACAAAGGAAAGACAATAGCAAGCGAACATAAAAGTGTCGATAAAAGGCAAGAAGAAAATTAACATGATATTTTCTCAAAGAGCTGGAGATATTACTTCTTCTCAAGGGCAAGTAAACAATTCATACAGGTGAAATATTGTATAGAAGTGTTCCAGAGACGCAGGTACAAAACCGTGAAACCATTTCCTCTAGACTGAAGATTTTTGTCTTGTTACTGCTTTGACTTCTCCGTTGGTGTTTCCTGTTATATGAAAGGTTTTTTATGACTGAAAGATGAAGCTCATTTCGACGGAAGACATCGTGGTTTGAAATTGAGAACTACCCATCAGTAGTCCCCGCACATAATGCCTAAGCTTACAAGGAATTCTCGACGGGGACATGAGGCCTTTGAAGTTGTCCAGTAACCAGGTCATTATCAATGAATACAACCCCCGTGGAGGAAAAGAATCATTCGTTTGACTCAGTTGCCATGCGCGAGGAATCACGCTCAAAAGGTCGCAGATTTGTTGCCTTTCCGTGGTCATAGTTACCGCGGAACACGACTAGATACCACAAATTTAACCCAAACTTGAAAATAGATAATATTATTTTAATGATGACAATTTATAAGATATTGTCATGAATTCGCACGAAATAAATCTTGAAGCGGATATATCAATAATTAAATTTCGTATTTGGTTGTATTTTTCCTGGAGAATTCTTCTTCTGAAGAAAAATATGTCATAATTTTAGTAGTTGCTATACTTCTATAATTATAATTTTAGAACTTAGCTATACAGGCCCTCCTACATGTATCGATGGCCGTATTAAGAAAGAAACCGGTACATTTACTATTCTTATTCACCTGTAACAGACGTATCTACTGTAAAGCCGAGATAAAGGATGATATCAACACAATCCATAACACGAAAACACATTCGGAATTCGAGGAACAGAACATCGAACAAAATGTCAATATAGTTTTTTTTACTAAATTTCATAATGACTCAAAAGTGTTTAGGTAAATATAAAACATATAGAGTTCAATTAATTATCTTGCCCACTGTACATACGTGGGCTATAACTACTAATAAGTCTCTCATCAATTTTTCTCAATTAACCAATGTATCAGAGAGTTGGCCAATTTGGCTCTGAAGGCTGTAATTTATTTATATTCATATGTTGGCAAGTTTTTCCGCCTCATCAATCACGCTTCTTCAATATTCAAGGATACGCTATAAATACTGACGTTAAAGCGTTTCCAATTTATTCTATTCAAAACGTACAAATGGATTTTTGTTTGTTGAGAAAGTCTTAAATGGATGGACGTTGCCAAGTTTTTAAGCTTTTAACGCTTCATTAAAGAGGGGTTAATTTTGTCTGACATTTGGTGAAAAGGCATTAGTAAATCAATGTTTAGCAGAAAGAGGAATTAAAATAAAAGCTATGTACCAAAATATATCAGGTCTTGGTATTTTAACCTATACTTTAGTCACATCGTTGCATTTAAATCGATTTATATACTGGAGTTGAGCTGCTGAAATAGGCTTAACCAAATATAACATCATGTCTTATGATCAAGCACCCAGATGGCGCTTGTGTTCAACTACAAAACATAACAAAATAGTAAAAAGGAAAATTGAGACAGAACGACACATGCTAAATGTATGGTAGCCCAGACGTAACATTATCAGAGTTTGCGAATCTAGGAAGTGATTTGTTTGCTGGTATAGCAAGAATAGGTTTGATTCGTGTTCTACACCGTACATTACATTACTTTATAAATGAAAAAAAATCTAATATATCTAAAAAACCTTTATAGACACACTGCTAAGCGATTTTATCACTGTTTTATTTCCGGGTGCCATTGATATAAATACGTTAACGTGTTCTCATTGATGTTAACGATTTTGGTTTATTACATATTCAAATTTCTTTTTAGACCATGGATACTTTGCATTTTTCAAATAAAGTGCAATATATCTGAAAACGATATAAGTATAGCCATACATACTAGACGTCTGAATTATTCTGGTGCCTGGAATTAATAGAAAGCATTATGTTAGTGTCTTCATATTTACATAACCGGCTTGGGTTGATTACACATTCCCAGCTAATGAACCGGTATAGTTCACACTTAATCAAAAAACCCATGTTATTCAATTGTTCAGCTCTTGGATGTACTCGGGTCCTTACTATCCTGTAAAACTTAAGGAGGAAAAAAAAAAAAATGAAAGTAAGATTCCGATCATCTTTGAAAACAGACAAAGAACAGTCTTTGCGATATACTTCAGAGTTCGGACTTCAGAAATCAGTCCATTTATCTGATATCCCTGTTTTTCTGATGATTTTTTTTGCCAAATAGTGAGTGTGGTCATCTTCTCGAGACAAGGCGAGGCCCGACGTAAAACTCTGTTCCTCCCCTTGTTTACTTATTATTTATTGTCAAGCCAGGAGGTGTTATCTCTCATAGCGCCAGTCCCGGAAGTCGTTGAACAGCCAATGACATGACAGATAACAAAAGAAGATTTATACAAAGATGGCGGCCAACACTGAGGAAGACGAGTTGGGAGATACGATAAATTTTTTTAAAGAAGTAAGACAGAAGTTTGGCATCACATCTCTAACCGACAATCAAAATAAAGCATTGACATCGTTGCAAGAGAAGAAGGATGTATTTGTATGCAACAAAACGGGACATTAAAAAATATGCGTAAAGGCGTATTTGATTGGACTATGCGTTTTAGCGATTTTACTTTGAAGTTCGTCTGACAGCGAAAGCTGGGTATCCCTGGCAAGGCTTATTTCAGAACTTTGTGGCGACATAAGAATTGCTTAGGGAAGTTGGCGTGTGGTAGGAGCGAGCAGAAATGATAGAGTTTTAGTTCGTGAGGATATACAGCCCTTAACATTTCTATTACCGCTCACTGTATACCTATACATTCCAATTATACAAGTCATTCCACTCGCTTGATGAGACAAAGTCAAGTTATATAGTCAACAGTTAAAGGGAAGTTTTCCGGTGGTTGCAGGGATCGTGGGTTACAAGGTTCCCAACTGTTTTCCACTATGCACCGGCAACGTAAAGTCCATACACCAGCAACGTAAAGTCTATACACCAGGGGCCACTTTCACGAAATATCGTACGACAATTTTATATCGTACGATATTTTTATACCTATAGTTTACTTTGACGTTATTTTATCGTACGCTATTTTTTAGTCGTACGACATTTTGTGAAAGTGTGAAGTCCATACACTGGCAACGTAAAGTCCAGAAACCGGCAACGTAAATCCATACACCGGCAACGTAAAGTCCATACACAAGTAGCACTGCACCAGTTATGCCGAACTGAATGGAAAGCGTCGCATCACTATATATCTAAAACTATATGTTAATATCCATCGGCAGACTGAAAATAAGCTTAACGTGGTATTCCTACAGCAGTAAACACAATACATCCGCGTGGAAACAAAAGCCTCTCTGTAAATAAACTCGACAGAGCAGACATCAATAAAGATCGACGTGCTCCTGGGCAGCTCACTGGAATGGATTGAATACGATCATGAGGGTAATTCCTCAGTGCTATGTGGTGAAATGGGATCTATCATGACGGACAATTCTCATCACTCTGCAACTGAGAACAATCATGACGGACATTTCCCATCGTTCTGTAATGAAATCACATCGTTTTGTGATGAAATCAAATCATGACGGTCATTTCTCATCATTTTCTGATGAACTGGGAACGATGATGGCGCTAATTCCTCAGTGCAATGTAAATAACTGAGAAACTCAGGACGGCTATTTCTCATCGTTCTGTAATGAACTGAGAAAGATCATGATGGACATCTCTTGTCGTTCTGTGATGAACTGAGAAAGATCATGGCGCTAATTCCTAAGTGCAATGCAATTAACTGAGAAAACTCAGGACTGTTATTTCTCATCGCTCTGTGATGAACTGAGAAAGATCATGACGTTTATTCCTCAGTGCCATGTGATGAACCAAGAAGAATCATGACGGACATTTCTTATCGTTCTGTGATGAACTGAGAAAGATCATGACGTTTATTTCTCAGTGCTATGTGATGAACTGAGAAAAATTATGACGGACATTTCTCATCGTTCTGTGATGAACTGAGAAAGATCATGACGTTTATTCCTTAGTGCCATCATGCCATGTGAAGAACCCAGAAGAATCATGACGGACATTTCTCATCGTTCTGTGATGAACTGAGAAAGATCATGTCGTTTATTCCTTAGTGCCACCATGCCATGTGATCAACCAAGAAGAATCATGACGGACATTTGTCATCGTTCTGTGATGAACTGAGAAAGATCATGACGTTTATTTCTCAGTGCCATGTGATGAACCCAGAAGAATCACGACGGACATTTCTCGTCGTTCTGTGGTGAACTGAGAAAGATAAAGACGTTTATTCTTTAGTGCCATCGTGCCATGTGAAGAACCCAGAAGAATCATGACGGACATTTCTCGTCGTTCTGTGATGAACTGAGAAAGATCATGACGGTTATTCATCAGCGCTATGTGATGAAATGTGTTCGATGGAAAATACATTAGTGCAAGCTTCCGTAGTAGCAAACAGGTAAATATAAAATCTTTAGAAAGTTTCATATAAAGATCTGCTTAGCCTTAGGCGAATCTTTTGAGATGACATGTAAGAAATTGTTGATACAAAAAAGCTCGTCTGATAATATTTGAAACCATACAAGGGTCTATGAATTAAGTCTACGTGTGGCTGTCTTCCATGTACTTATCGATAGTGTGGGCCCTTTTTTATAACAAAGCCCTGACATATCCTAGAAACTTCAAACATGGGAGTCATGTTGGTATAGATTGTCTTTTTGGTTTTATTAATGCCATCATCAGTTGGACATAATCAAAGAGTACATTAATTGTTGAGTTTATATAATACATGGATTGCATCGAATTAATAGACTAGGATGACAACTCCAAAGAATGGCGAACAATTCATGTTGACTGTATATTTCGGTTTAAATAAACCATGTTTAGCAGTCTTGTCTTCACTGTCAATATACAGTCAACATGAATTGTTCTTTATTCTTTAAAGTTGTAACGCTACTCTATTATGTCGAACTTATCGGTGGAAATTCGAATACAGTTAATTAACCAATGAGATTATTATTATTATTTTCGACAAAAGCTTTCTATACCAATCCAACCTGACTTTGAGTTCCTCTTATTCTATGTTACTCTAAACTGTGGAACTGCTGGCTCTGACATATCTCATAGCTCGTATTATGATATTGACTTACTATCGTTTTTACAGCAGAGTTCTAATAGCACCCATAGACTGGTTTGTGTCAGGTGTAAAACACCAGCTCAAGTCAACGTCTATAATAGGTGCACTTAGTCCATAAACATATGCATGCTCTCCGGGTTCCGGTAATAAAAATAATAAACTTCATTCGTTGTGCACATATTAAATCAATAGCCCCTTTTGTACTGATAATGAAGAAACGATTTTAGGTAATTGGAGAAGGCCGTATTGCATTATTGAATTGTTGTTGTTTTAATTACAGACTTTTGTATAATAATTATATAGAAAAATTCCACTTAAAATTCATATGCAGTGCAGAAACGTCGTTGATTCTATTTTTGCTTCCATATTATCTAAAACGACATCGAAAGGAATGGATAGCTAATAAAATATAAAGGAATTGAACAAAAAAGTGCTGAAATCATCGTAAGAAGCCAGTCAGATATATAATTTATGTTATATATTCTATCAAAATAGTCTTGCAAACCAAATTATTTAACAGAAAATGTAGCTAAAAAAAGGACACTATTTCTCGAAGCCTTCTACAGATCTTGTTTTGTTTCATTGGGTTGTGTTTCCCATTGTACTATCGTTTGTCGGTCCAAGAGCTGTGATTTATTGTGGTGGACGATATCGTGGGTTGAACTTGAAGACTTCCCATAAATGGTCACCTCACATCATCAGTGACCTAAAGGGGTATTCCTTTCAAGTTGAGGAATACAACTAGTAAGCCGGTGAATGTCATTTTGGCTCTGGCTTCATGCATTGAATGCTGATCAAGAGTCGGTAGATTCAACTCTTTTGGGCGAGCCACAATAACGAGAATCACGCGAGATTTAACCGAGTGTAGTCTTAGTATGTCTTTTATTTGCAGTTTTCGAATATACGGGTTGGCCTGCTCTGATATACGAACTTGAATATGAAACGGGTCTGTGTTTAGATTTCCCCACTTTGTTATATTTTATATGTATATGTGAAAGAAATCGTTACCTATGTCATCGTTCTAATTCATCATAATATTTGACAAGAAAAAAAACAAAAAAACAAAAAAAACACGAACTACAACAACATGAAGAGACAGCGAAAGGCAATCCAACGAAAAGAGGCAAGAAGTACAGAATACCGACCAAACAACGCAGCAGAGTTGTGTATACTATTTGACATGCATTTGATTAAATGACCTATGGCAAATAACCAATCCAGCTTCCAGTTATTTTCCCGGATTACGCTTTGGCTTGGCAACTTTGCCAATTTGCTTCTTAACGCTTCCATGCTTTTCTATTCATTAGCTTGAAACTTATTCGCTTAATGTAACGAGCTTCTTCAATATATAAAAAAATACCTTTTGATTTATCTACAACTGTTAGTGTGTTCATTATATTCTAGTCCGTTTCACGCGCATTCTAACCAAACAGCCTCAATCCTCAGTCTTGACGCACCATTTAGTAAGATTGAGCTTGTTTGTTAGTAAAGTAAGGTTTATAAATAGCTCTAACATTCCTCTTCCAAATGAAGCTAATAATGTTTCTACCATCCGTACAAATGAAAAAAATATGCAATATATGCAAAAGCAGAATAGTTACCCAACCGACAAATTAGTAGGTTGACAAGTTATATTGAAGAGAGAAAAAAAAAGCACATCGAGTACAACGGTTCACTTCAAATTTTAATCGTCATGTAAGATAAGCCTCAATAATTGCAGATTAATCTCACCTGACAAGAGTTGATAATATATAAGATGAACTGCAGGTGCTGGTGTTTGGAACATACGATATATAATATATCAATCAAACAGTTCATCTTAAGGCCACGTGACTTTTACGCAGGGCCCAGCATAGAAACAGTTTATAATTAGTCACTACTACCATCATAAATGTGACTTGATTTTAAGATCTTTAACATGTAACATATTCCACAGGTCTTATGTCATAAAACTTCACATGGAGGCCACAAAGCATTGAAGGTCATTGATCCTAACTGAATTGACATGAAATCTACATCTCGGAACACCACATCACACCACATCAGCGCCAGCTAATTTGGATGTTTTCCGGTACGTCAATGGTGATGGACGCTTAAATCCCCCCCTAACCGACCTCCCTTTAAATCTAACTTTAAACAGATTAAAAAAGGACATCAATAAAATGATATCAAAGGCTGCTATGTGATTAAATATTGACATATTCCAGTAAGCGAATGTGTTCCAATATTTACCTCATGAAGCCACTGGGTTTAATATAGCTATAAACGTTAAGGTGACTGGCGTATTCTCGAAATATGAACATGCACGATATAACCATATGCAGAACAAATGTGGATCAAATGCATGTATATCAACCCAAACGTAGCATTCTATTCACAAATAATTTACAGCCTTCGGTTGACATATAAACGTTTGCATGGCATGCTTGGCAAGTAAGAAGAAAACAAAATAACAAAAGATTGATATACTTCTCAATACAGTTCATAACATTTCTGTGAAGTAAGCATGGGACATTAGAAGTGATCCAATCATATTTATGTTTATAATCCCTACCTTGTAAACATGACCACTCCAACTCTGACGATATCAGAATGAAGTTTTTCCCAGGAATCTCGGACTACTTCCACTTCTTCCGGGGTCAGACTTGGTTTCACAGTAATCAGTCCATTTCTCTGTTTCTCTGGTGACGAAGCTTTGTTAACCATGAATTCCGAATGTTTGTTGGAAGCGAGAAGAAATAATGGAGTCTTAGTTCGAGAGTACAGGCAACCCATATTGTCTGCACGTACTAACGGGTAAGTTATATTACCACTCACTCTATACTGTATTACAACCAGTAATTCCACTCGCTCGATGAGAGAAGTCAATGTGATGAAAACACAATAAGTGTGTGTGTTATTATTATTCATCAACTTGACTTACGATGGAATACAGAACACCTTGTGGCCTGGAAGATAAAATACCTTTTCCGATCCCTGCTATGCGTGCTTTATATAGGGCGGTAGCCTTTTACGCGAAACTCAAAGGAAAATGTTGCATCATGATGTATCTAAAAGTATATATGTAAATATCCAACGGCAGGTTGGTAAAAAGGTTATCGTAGTATTCCAGACCTCTTTACAGCTGTAAACACAATACATCCGCGTGAAAAAAAACTCTTTCTGTAAATAAACTCTGTGAAGACCGACGTGCTCCAGGACAGCTCACAGTGATAGTGTTACACGACTGCAAGTAATTCCTCAGTGCTCTGTGTGATAAACTGAGAGCGATCACGAGGTCTTCTTACTGATCAATCAAAATGATAATACCACTGACAATAGCATAGTATCATCGGTTTCAATTCATGATAGGGTTTCAGACTTTGGTTAAGATCTAGTTTAAAGATATTATCGAATTACCTGTATCGTGGTGTCAAACCTCCGGTATTGTGGTGTCAAATCTCTGGTATTGTGGTGTCAACCCTCCAATATTGTAGTGTTAAATTTCTGGTGATCTTGTTCTGCCAAATATCCGGGATTGTTGTGTCAAATCTCAGGTATTCCTGTGCCAAATCTATGATGTGGTGGCAAGTCTCCGGGATTGTGGTTTCAAATCTTCGGTTTTGTGGTGTCAGATCGCCAGTATTGTGGTGTCAAATCTCGGGAATTGTGGTGTCCAATCTTCGGTATTGTGGTGTCAAATCTCCGGTATTGTGGTGTCAAATCTCGGGCATTGTGGTTTCAAATCTTCGGTTTTGTGGTGTCAGATCGCCGGTATTGTGGTGTCAAATCTCGGGATTTGTGGTGTCCAATCTTCGGTATTGTGGTGTCAAATCTCCGGTATTGTGGTGTCAAGTCCCCGCTATTACGGTGTCAAATCTCGTGGATTGTGGTATAAAATCTCCGGTAGCGTGGTATCAAATCCCCGGTATTGTGGTGTCAAATCTCAAGGATTAAGGTGTCAAATCTCCAGTATTGTGGTGTCAAATATCCGGTATTGTTGTGTCAAATCCCCGGTATTATGGTGTCAAATCTCTTGTTTGTGGTGTCAAATCTCCGGCATTGTGGTGTCAAATCTCCCGTATTGTGGTGTCAAATCTCCGGTATTGTGGTGTCAAATCTCCCGTATTGTTGTATCAAATCTCGGATATAGTTGTGTCAAATCTCCCGTATTGTTGTGTCAAATCTCCGGTATTGTGGTGTCAAATCTCCCGTATTGTTGTGTCAAATCTCCGGTATTGTGGTGTCAAATCTCCAGTATTGTGGTGTCAAATCTCTGGTATTCTGCTGTCAAATATCCGGTATTGTTGTGCCAGATCTCCAGTATTGTGGTATCAAACCTCTGGGTATTGTGGTGTTAAGTCTCCGGGATTGTTGTGTCAAATCTCCGGTACTGTGGTGTCAAATCTCTAGTATTGTTGTGCCAAATCTCTGGTATTGTGGTGTCAAATCTCCTGTATTGTTGTGTCAGATCTCCAGTATTGTGGTGTCAAATCTCGGGAATTGTGGTGTCCAATCTTCGGTATTGTGGTGTCAAATCTCCGGTATTGTGGTGTCAAATCTCGGGCATTGTGGTTTCAAATCTTCGGTATTGTGGTGTCAGATCGCCGGTATTGTGGTGTCAAATCTCGGGAATTGTGGTGTCCAATCTTCGGTATTGTGGTGTCAAGTCCCCGCTATTACGGTGTCAAATCTCGTGGATTGTGGTATAAAATCTCCGGTAGCGTGGTATCAAATCCCCGGTATTGTGGTGTCAAATCTCAAGGATTAAGGTGTCAAATCTCCAGTATTGTGGTGTCAAATATCCGGTATTGTTGTGTCAAATCCCCGGTATTATGGTGTCAAATCTCTTGGATTATGGTGTCAAATATCTTGTTTGTTGTGTCAAATCTCCGGCATTGTGGTGTCAAATCTCCCGTATTGTCGTGTCAAATCTCCGGTATTGTGGTGTCAAATCTCCCGTATTGTTGTGTCAAATCTCGGATATCGTTGTGTCAAATCTCCCGTATTGTTGTGTCAAATCTCCGGTATTGTGGTGTCAAATCTCCCGTATTGTTGTGTCAAA
>JAVFBZ010143546.1:0-16943 GCA_032466195.1 Katharina tunicata | reverse complement strand
CAGTCTTTGTCGTTTGTCTCTACCATTCTAAAGGTCACCCGATGACGCACTCACGTGGTTCAATTATCAGTCAATGTCTCTTCACATTGTAACAGGCCTGCCTGATAATGCACCGTTTACTGATAACACGTCAGTCTCCAGAGAACTGGTACCACTCCCTGTTAATGTTCAGGGATGAAGTTTAAACATTGATTAAAAATTTCCCTCCCCTACTCTACTACACTGTATACATGTATATAACCATGACATCACTTCATGGTTAAAATTGCGGGCAACTGAAATATCACGTCCAAATTAAAGTTAAGTTTCACAGAGTCATTAACAGAACCCGTTGTTTTCAAAAAATCTTAAATATTCACGAATAGTTCACTCGGAAACCGAATTTTAAACTTGAAATGTCCCTGAAATAAGCAGCCAGCTGGTAAGTTAGTCTTCCGTTGTGTAAAACATGAAGCTTCGATATCCAAAATCCCTTGTTACTGGACACAAATCTTAACTTACGTGTCAAAATAAGTAATTTTCCTTGTGTATTAGAGACAAGCAGACAGAGAAAGAGAAGAATGCTGGTGCTTCAAAGTGTGTAATGTGTACCTGTATGACATGGAATACGTATTGATTTACTGTCTGGAGTTCAACCCTTTGCGCGACAGTTCTGCACAGTCATCTGTATAAAGGATACAAGAGGATCACAACATAATTTTATATAATTTTACTTCAATCAAAATTGTGATTGAAATATTTACACAAATACAATATCTTGAAAGAGTAAATATAATTCACAAATGTGAATGAATGTTTTTTTAATAATGTTTTTATCATTGTTAAAAAAATGTATATTTCCATGACAACAGTTGTCTTATTCATTTTTTATTTTATCCGTTCCGTTGTAGTGTTACTACATGTACAAGTTGAATTAACAATAAATCGGAGTGGATTGAATGAATGGAAAATTTATTTATTTAAAAAAATGAAATACATCAGATTTCCCCGAAAATTCCTGAAATAGTTGTCATTTGCTGCCATTATTGACAGTGTAGAGATAATCAATTGTTCAAAATAGCATTGTCACAAGCATATTCTACATAAAAACAATCTAACTAAGTGGTTTATGCTGTGTTCGCCCTATATCATTTTGACCGAAGTGTATTAGTTAGTGTAAAACAACCTCTGAACCGGATAATATCAATCATTGTCTTCGGAAAAGAAAAACCTATTGTTGCATTCAGACTTTAAATTTAGGAAAACCTTTTATTTGTTTTGCTGATGGATAATAAATGTCATAAAAGTGACTGACTGAAGATACGCAATGGGTACATTTCGAAAACTGAGCTGTATCATCGAAGGAAAACAAGAAAAGAAAAAAATTGACACTTCACAAAGATCAGAAGTCATGTCCATAGGCTATATAGTACCTTTATAATTGAGAACTGTCACACCTTATGCGTCTGTTCAACATTGCAGTGAGATCGACCTTCGGTCTGACCCGGGAATTTCCTTAAATTTACTTTGTCAAGAATAACATTTGACATCACATTCGAGAAAATAGAACACAACGTAATTTTTGTAATGTTATACTTTGTTAGGACAAAATGTACATGAATATTGTTAATTGCGTTGCGAAACATTTTAATAGTGCATTAATCCATTGAATGTTTGATTTATATTAAACAATTATGGTTCCAGGGCTACATTGGGATATAATCAAATGTCACTTTTTCATCCATGTCACTTGTTTAACAATACGTAATAAACATTGTGTACTTAGAAAATAACAATAATGTGTGAAACTTAAAGAATTTGACATAAAAGCCTGTATATTTTTTTCATATCTGACTGTAAAGCAATTTCTTTGCCAAATTTCGGTTAGATAAAGAAAATTACCCAGGCTAGGTAACGAAACAACAGTTAAACACAATTTTAGAAAGGTCAAAACTGTATAGGAGAAACTAAACATTACTCAAAACAAATAAACTTAGAAATGTTAGTCACATGCGTTGTAATCGTGGTAATATAGTAATATGGCACTACATAAACTGGACTTGGCATGAAGAATGAAACCTGGTTTGTCTAACGTTGAAATTCACAGAGCAGTTATTAGGCAGGATTCTGTTGATACTTTTTGTTTGTTTCTTGAAGTTAAGTTACATGGCGATATCTACTACTACTATTTATTTATCCGGCAGTTCCATTCAAATGAATGATGTGTGCAACAACTATACTATATAATGCATAATTACAGAATAAAGAACAGCACATTATTATACCATTATAGGAAATGGATAGTGGAAGATGAGTGATAGTGGCACACATATACAGATTCGACTATTATACATACGGACCAAGGTTAACATCAGGATTATAGGCTACGATTGAAAAACAGATTTAAAAAAAGGAACACAAAAAAACAACACAATACATGAAAAAACAAAACACAAACATTGATTGGATACAAATATACAACGTGCATTTCTTTAAAAAGAGGAAATGTTTGATTCAAAGTAAACAGCTGAATGACTTGAAGTGAACCAGGAGAGTCACTAATGTAACAGACTAACGGCTGTAGATAGGCAAAAACCTGCGCACCAATTATTGCATTGCATGAACTGCTCGTGGTTTTCCTAATGATCCTTCTCTGTAATGTATCCTATTTTTAAATTGTAAATACAATTCTGTTTTATGTTCAAAGCACCCATTACCGCTCGCATAAAACGTGTTATCCTGTCCTACAGTATCCTCACTGTTTCTACATTACCTTCCTCACTTAAGACTCTTTTTCTTAATATATTTTGTGTTTACACTACTGACATCAAAACAGTTCCTGTCCGAGTACAATGTAAATCAATATCATCGTATGTTTGTAAGACACGATCGCAATTCACCGAACGCAGTCGGTAGTTTGAGAATTACGGTATCACTGTAGTATCATATAAACAAACGGAAACCTGCTCTCGTCTACAGTCTGTATGTAATTATCCCGTGTCCTGTTCAGGTCACAGTTTGCTCTCACAGGGTTTGGGATATTAGTCAGTGTCTTCTCACTATCACTTGATACAAGTCTTCTTTGTCAGCTGAGTATACAACGGTCACTGATAACGCCTCGGTCAATCTCCTTGAGACTGGCGCCACTCAGTGCGAATATCCGAAAGACCAAGTTAAGATAAAGCGTTACTATCAAATTACTTTTTGGTCTCATTGGCTCTCTTTCGAGTGTAATCAATACTGTTTGTAATGACAGTATTTATATGAAATTGAATTATTTCTACAATCACTTTCCAAACACTGGTGAATATTTGATGAAAATACCTCGTGCTTAAACATTGCCTTCAAACCGTACCAGTGTCGAAAAATAAATAGTAACACTTCAATAGCACGTTTGACCAATTTGCTTATTATTAGGAAAACAAATAAGTTCTTTTTATAGTTTTCGCAGATGTACATGTATTTATAAGTTGTCAATAAAATATATAATGTGGTCAGTTTTAATGTGTTGCAAGTAGGTGCAAAATGTCTCCTATGAATTGAAATTTCGCACAAATAAAGTGACGAACAAATAACTTTCCTTACTTATTCATATGCTTTTACCGTGTACATATTTATCTAGAACAATTTGTACTTCAAAAGCTGCCGTTCAAAAGAAATGGTAATAAGAACTGAGCGGAGTGTGAACAATGTCTTATGTCAAGCCACATCCTACTCGTGAATTATTTACTGGGTCAGTGTAAACTGTGCGGAGCGAATTTTTCTTTAAGTATCCCTGTTAACGGCAAGAGCGACCGAAAATAACTCTAAGCATTGGAAGGTCGACACGGATATAAACAATGGTCATGAAACGTAAAAAACTGTTTGTCGCGGTTTTGTGCCACACTTAGAGTTATTTAAGTTGAATGATTGTCTTCCAGCTAACCAGAAGTAGGAACTCACCCTTAAGAGGAAAGAAGGCAATCACGTTTTGCACGGCAACGTCGAGATGTTATAAGGAAAGACACAAAGAAGTGATTCGGTTCTTCTTGCTCCTTATCTCATACGCACATTGAGCATAAAGACAACACAGTCACACACACACGATCCGCAGTTACTCCCTATCAGTACGATTATTGTGTTTATGTTCTGGAGTTAATTATACACGTCTCTTATGGAATATTGACTGTGACAGTTCAGTTAGTGTGACTTACAAATTGACAGTGGTGCAGTTTAAACTACTTATATGTTTGATCCCTCTAAATTTTATTTTTTAATCCGTGATGAGACAGGGTGTTGTTTTCTTTTGAGAATTATTGCAAACTTTTGGATCACACCTGCAATATTTAATGCTAATCGTTTTAATCGTACACATAAATCTACCCTACAATACCATAAAGGCGGGTGTTTCAAATAAATGTTAGATTTTATTGACAAAATGTTCAAGTTAGACTTATAGATATTATTTGTCAGAGTTGCAAATTAAAAACTATCAATTACGCCAATAACTATTCTATCGATTGTATATTGTATTGTCTTGCATTCTTAGATTTAAACAATGTATCACGTTATGCAATACATTATACAAAGGCAACAAACGAGATATGATAGCCCGTGCGTAAATACGGGTTGTCACGCCGTCATATGAGTGGAAAAACCTTAAGTACGGCGTAAATCGTCGATCAAACAAACAATGCAATGGTTTCAGTTATGAATATACCCAAGTACCGTATAACGTGTATTTAAGGATTTGATGGCTCAGATAATATTTGTTCAGATATTTGTTTCCAAGATCATTATATGATGGACATGATCGAGAAAATTACATTCATCTTCAATGACGCTACAAGATAAACATTTCCTTTCATTTGTTGGGATTTTACTCGGTGAGAAGATGTCCGGAACCTTTTTCAAGGAGCCTCGACAATATTTGGGGATTACTTGTAAATATACTTGTGTTTCAAAATTTACTTTTTTCATATGAAATCCAAGTCACGTGATCTCATTTAATCGAGAAATCCAGATTAAAACCAAATTACCATTTTATCGTTTTAACAATGATATAAAGGGAGAAACATTGCCATTTTTGTATCCAGCAAACAATCACCAAAACAACGGCCATTTAGCAGGCTCCTTACATTCGACGCCTAACTGTTTAACTGGATACACATTATCACATCTACACAGCCCCTTTCCTCGCTTACCGTAAACTATGTCGTGCTGGGTTCTTAATTTTACGCCTAAATCCATTTTGCAAAATTTTGTATGAACAACCTTTATAGTAATAGTTACATTTTCAACACACTAAATTTCTGCGCCATATTTAAGAATTGACAACGCAAGGGTGTCGAGTAAATATAACAAACGTGTCTTCAGTCAGACATCTGTGCAGGTACGTTTAAAAATATAATTTGACATTCTCGATGCAGCTTGATAAATATATGAATATCTTTTACAGACTGGATGGGTTTCAAGACTTCCAACCACTGATTTTAAATAAAACAAAACGTACGTATTTGACAAGTTACCTTCCGAGGTAAAGCCGTTTGGTTCCAGACCTAGTGGGGAAAAATAAATACTTAAAGATGATGGCTACCTTCAGTGGACAATTAATGAAACGTTGGAAAGTGTTTTGACAATATAATTTTATTTGCATACAAATAATGCTGTTCACACAAGCATCAAATATTTGCTCTACAAAAGAACATTTCTATTCATATTGTTCACAAGATCCAATGTAATGAGCCACGGTCTTTATCAGATAGTTTGACATTTAGCTGAAGAAAATACCCCACTTTAAGACAACCCTTGCTCCTCTTACTGATTGAAACTATTTTTGTACTGTATCTAGTTTCCTGTCGCCAGTCATTCTTGCTTACATAGGCCAGTATGTAGAGTATGTAGTAAAATCACTAATCTGAAGTCTGGTCAGCACTTTAATTATGATGAACGTCTGCATATACTGATTGCACATCACCAGGACAACACATTTCGGGACTAGAAGATAGACATCCGTCGACAAGGTCATTGTAAATTACTTTAGTTCACGGCGGGACTGTCCGTTGCAAATTGTACAGTAAAGCCGTTTCGACCACAGCATGAAGCCCGTTATTTCAACAAGACTCTTCGTCGACAACAGTTGACCAACCTGTCAGTCATTGGATAAACTGGAATATGGGGTTGATCTTATATTAATCGGTTATCGGCAATTTGTTTCTGGATATGTTTGTTTTATTTGTAAAATAAAATCTAATTATTACCTTAAATGATTAGTTCACGAGTGTCCCCAAGTTCTATGTTCTAAACATTTGAAGAGAACAGGGGAAGAAAGACTCTAGGCAAAGAATAGCGAATTGTGGGAAATTAGATTTTTAAGTTGACTACTGCCATTATTCCAAATGGTATATATATACTATTTTCAAACCTTCCTATATCAGGACTACAGTTGTTCGTGGGGACAACAGTATCTTTGATGGGTTTATGCTCTGAACACATGGTTAAGAGGGTTTATGTTCTGAACTCATGGTTAAGGGAGTTAATCGCAATTTTCACATTTTGTGACTAACGTCTTTTTTGCCCTGTGGTCTTCATTTAATAACATTTAACTGTTTTGTAAAATAGCTTATAAAACATTCAAACGTGCAGAACACCCATTTGCTGTCTGTCTACATGGCCGTCATACATTGTTTGTCACTTAGACTCGTTAGATAATTATTTAACACCCTTACGTAAAGAAATAAGTTTAGGTTTATTACGAAAGGTTGCCTAAAATATGTAATTCACATGCCTCTGTTTTCATTGTATACATGTATGTGTGTTTCAGTTATTTGCTTAATGCATACATGTACTTTATATGCATGTCCATTTACCTGAAGACGGCTGTATACAAAATCACAGATTTGAGCAGCCCAGACAATCGGCGCCATAGAAAATAGTACATTTACTATTGGATTTGAAATAAAATTGTAGCACGTAACAAAACAGTCGACGAAATTTTGGCATAAGTATTTTTTTATTGATTAAATGTATAGCTGGGCAAGTACCTAAATATATTGTTATCAAACAGCTTCCCCTAACCAGCTATAAATCTATATTTTTTAACCAAAAAGACAGGAAATGCATCTGTTTCGCTCATTGTTGGTATATTATTTATTCAGACCAAGTTGATAACGTTAATCAGTACTAAACGGAGTGTTATGAACATGCCAAGGCGAGCATAGATCTCCAAAGGTACATTGTTTACCGTGTTGAGTAGATAGTGCGAGAAGCGCATAACGTTCCACATCAAGAATACAAGTACGTTGTAAGTAAGTATTTTAGTTACATGTATATGGCCTAGAGTACCACGTTAAACATCTGTCAAATAAATCACAAATAATAAAATATATATGACTTTTTATACAATTTTGTGCTTGATATTTTATAAGGAGGATGGATTTGTATGGTGATACGCAACGTTTCGGCCTAGATGCTAAGACCTTTTTCAAGCTGTTTTCATTGCTTGAAAAAGGTCTTAGCATCTAGGCCGAAACGTCGCTAATCAATATTTGCTTGAACACCGTATAAGCACCTAGGAACGTCGCTTGATAATATACCTAGAAGTTGAAAATCCATCTTACTTATGTTTTTGTTATATGCTCACCTTCTTTTAAACTGTCGCTTAAACAAGATATTGGGAAAGTTAAGTTAAAAAATCCGTAATCGCACCACGTCTTTCCCTAATTTTATTTCAAATTTATAAAACATTGCGGGACAGATTGGTCATTATTGAGAAAAGAAGACTATTCATGGTGATCTTTATTCTTAACCAATCCTTAAAGTTTGGAAGGAAACAAATTTATGAAACTTCAGATGCCCATATCATATCTCTTTATCCAACCCGTCCAAAATGTAATATATTCTGAAAGAAGTTATCGACCAAAATGTTATGAGAAAATAAAACACTTGGTTTAAACTTAAATCTAATCAATTCTAGGGAAAAAAACTGTCATTATCTTTTTAGTGACAATTGTATTTAAATACATTATGGTGTAAGTCCAAATCGTGGATCATTGTATTAATTGCATTAATATCTTAGTATGTACTTATTAACACGAAAAAATATGTATTTACATTGTATTAACATGTAAATAGTGATCGTATTAACATCACAAAATGTGCCGAAACAACTTATAGCTGTCAAGAGAACTAATGGCTGTAAAGAGTATCAACAAAATATTAACACAAAAACATAGTACTTTTTTTTTACACAGGAACCCATTGTATTTTTTTGATAAGATAACATTAGATTTATTGAAATTAAATGTACATAGTATTTACAAAAAAACAATTCTATATACAAAACTACAAAACTATAATTGTTCAAACTAACACACAATTTTTAGAGCATAATGGTTTACAAACATGGCATAAATGAAGAATCGGACAAGATTATTTACAATTTCACAAAAGATATCAATTTGACACCAATATTTACATAACACTTCAATAGAATAACGATGAAAATCAGGTAAAATTCGACTCCTTAAGCGGTTTAACAGAAAATAATAGAAGTTGCTGCAGATGGTTCCAAATTAGAAAACTTTACATCATTGCGACATTTCCATATTGATAACTGACCTTCAAATAAAAGCAAAAGACATTATGCAAATTGTTCGGCGGTATCCATATCCGGTAATAAATTAAACTGAATGAGTTTGATACTAATTGGTATACTTAAACAAGATATCATACGTATCCAAGGGAAATTAATTCTCCACACAGGTTAAGACAATTTACATTGAAATAACTGATGAACAGTCGTTTCTTTACATTTACGTAGAGGACAAAACATATCACCTGAAACTCTTCTGGTAAACAATAAATAATTTGTAGGTAAATTATTGTGCGATATACGCCAGGAAAGATCTCTAGTACATGGATCGATAAATGGATGCAAAATGTTGTGCCAGGTAACTTTTAAATTAATGGTAGGGTGCAGAGGAACTGACCGCTGCCTAGAACATACATAAGGAATCAAAAGTTGATAAAATATTTTACAGGAACATGGTTGATGCCAATCAAAATTAGGATAAAATCGACAAAACGTGTGATAAGATTTTACAGTTTCCCATTGTATTTTAATTTTATTATCTCTCGCTGCTCATAAAGGACAGTTCTAAACCGTGGTTTCCTCTGTATGTAGGGTACTCTATATAACACTAGTAAGTCTTTCCTTGAGTGCTAGTGTTCTTGGTTAAAAATGAGGCCCACCGAATGTCTAACACGCGACCTAGTCATGATTGATTGATACGAGATTTAAAGATTTTAGGTGCAACGCTAAAATGGTAAGACAGAAAAATATGGTGTTATTTAACACAAGATTGATCACACAAGATTGAACACTTTATCGATAAAAAAGGCTTATGCAATATCATGTTGAACGAACATGTTTGTTACTGCAAAAGTATTTGTCCATGCATTCTTGATTAGTGCAGTCCAATTGTTTTAAATTTGAGACGAATCTGTGCTATGTACCCTTCAGATTAGTGTCAAAATTGACACTAAAATATGCCATTAGCAGACAAAGAGAAATTGATCAAAATATCATATATCAGAAATAAATAAGAAAAAGCGTTTCAGAAATCAATTTGGCACGCGAAACCTTGAAGAGGATGATTGTTTCTTAGCCTTAACCTACTTACATCCACATATAACATCAAATCAAATAAATAACATCATGGTACAGCCAATAAGGTTTCTGTGTTGCCTCAGACAAAAACAATTCAAAGGTGCCAGGTATTCAGTCAATTGCTTTACAGCAGTAATAATTGTGCAATTGTGACAGATGCTTTGTTTACTTGTTGGAAACTAAAAGTGAATCGACCCGTCCGACGATGTGTGATAACATTAACTAGCAACCAAGCAGACTGTGTCTCCAATATGTCATTGATAAACCAAATTGAAAAAAAATACCAAAACGGTGGACTTCGTTTTCGTGAGATTTGTAGTTCAGTGTACCAAATTGCATGTTTGATGAGTTATCTATTTAATACAAATGCTAACATTTTCAGTTTGATAGTGTTTCAGCTTTATTCACCATAAATAACAGTCTGTTAAAAAGCCAGCTCTGTTAATAGTCATTGGAATCTCCATATGTCAGTTTAATATGTGTTTATATGTAATTTGGTGTAATGTGGAAAGCAATTACTGAAGAAAATACTGAAATTAGGGTATAAATGACTTGTTACATTGTCGATGGCTATTCTTGTCGATGGCTACACGTTCAATGAGACACTAAACGCATCCTTTTTCAATTAGTCTGTCTCTATTGGTAAGTAATTCCAGGAAATCATTAATAATGTCTTGTCTTCGATGCAGCTGGATTCCACAGTAACTACATTTTACAATACGGTCAACACAACTCTTGGGGAAAGTGGTGTGTTCAACTGACCTTGTAACTGTCAACCAACGGAACTAACCGTCTGGCCAGACTTCTTGTTCGTCGCAAAGATTAGACCTGTTTTTCTTCCTAACAAATGTTACACAAAACAGGTCCAGTTGACATTCTCTATTTATAGTTTTTCATTTAAATCTTGTCAACAAGTTATGTCAGTGCCGTTGGGTAAGTGTGCTCATATTAACTATGAGTCCAACTATGAGTCAAACTCCCGCCTTAAAATCAAGCTATTTTAATAAAAATGGATTTGTGGTAGAATCTATGTAGATAAAATACAGTGTTAATTAAGTTGATGGCTGTTCTGGTTCCTTTTTCTTATGATTAACCATCAAGTATTGGTATAGAAAAAAGAAAAGGTTATCCAAGATCCGGTCTATTCTGACATTCGAATATATATATTGTCCCAATCTCGAATCCCTGTGGAGGCATGCACAATTTTCTGTATTTACATTTATAAAATATCTATACTAGAACCAAATTATCAGACAGACACAAATAGTTAACACATTTGTGGGTTGATACAAACACGACACTTAAGCATGCCTGTGTCAGTGTGTCCCGTAGAGAAAAATTCGAAGCCTTAGTCTGGATGAAAATTCGCGGTGGTTTTGCCGTTAGTCGGTAAATTTGTTGGGCAGAGCGCTGGATCTGCTATCCAGAGTCAAGGGTTCGAAACTCAAAAGTTGTCAAATTAAAATTCTATGCAGTCTTTTACTCAAAGTCTGCTTACCAGCAATATATTGAATTATAAAATCACGGTCAAAAGTTAGAGATGGATGACTTGAACTAAGTACATGTAACTGTGACTTCAATGTTGCCGGACAGGGTAATCATCTCTTGGATGACAATACATTCTCACGTTGACATAGTCGGTAGCTCTGAAAAATTGGGCACAGCGATGGCCAGGTTTCGAAGAGTTATTAAGATCATTCACTTAATTGTAATGGAATTAGGACAGAATTGGTCACGCATATCACGTTCTTGGTTCAACGAACAGGCTGTGGTACTCTAAAATAAAGTATTGTTTCCAGGTCTGGTCATAGTTACAGTAACCTTATCAACCAAACTAAAACTTTATAGCATAGGTTTTTAAATTCACTTGAGTTAAAGTGACCACGAGTGAGAGTCGTTAATTTACAATAAAAATTAAACCGGGCACAACAGTTTGCCGAAGTATACCTGAAGCGGAATATATTACATATTTGTTTACAATATTTTGTCAAAATCATTCTCATTCTGTTACCGGTATAAAAAAAATTGTACAGGATTAATGCTTTACAGGAATGCTGAAAAACTGCAAGCACATATTTCATCAGATGATTGATTTATTGCTTGGTGTTTAACGCCGTGCTCAAGGATATTTCACTTATATTACGGCGCTTTATTCTAACAGTAGCTAGACAGCGACTCTTAACACAACCATAAAATGTGTAATCACTTTAGTGTTTTAACTGTTGGAAAGATAATGTTCCTTCATTTCTAATAATGTCCCTCCAGCATGAACATAATCTGGAAACATACTGCCTTTAGCGAGAGGGCATTTTCATCAGATGTATTGAAAGGCTATTGTCTATACTTCAAGAACATGAGTTTTTTTTAAAGCAGACATCGATTGCTGCAAATGGCAGTATGTTTGCAGTGTAGATACATCAATCTGTCAGTCAACTGATACGATTAGCTTATGTTTCCTGGAGGGAAAGCCATCCTTAACTATCTTGTTTTTGTTTGTTTGATAAGGGATTTACGACGTACATGTACGTTAGGTTATTTCACTCATATGACGGCTCGTCAGCCTAATCAATGGAGGAAACCACCCTAGCTACGCTGGCAACACACAAGACATTACGGTACAGTATAGGACAACAATCTAGACAGCACAAGTTGACTTCCTGATGCGCCTAGAGCTCAGAGAGCACCAGGAGGCTCCCAACAATAATTCTGGAGTGGAGGTTTCACTACAGATGTAGTGCTTTTACCGTCGCCGGAACTGTTAATAGATGGATAACGATTCCCTTACTTTCACTTTCTGTGTACAGACAAACATCGAACCACTCGTGAATTATTAAGTGTATCTTTGTAGACTCAATAGGGCACGAGTATATTTAGTCAAGTGACCTTCTCGGTTAAACTGTTTTCAGTTTGCCAGGCACTCCCAGGGACCTTGCTTTGTTCGATTTTATCAGTGATATTATAATTTTGACAATAATTATAAGTTGTATATTATTTGCAATCATCTCACAACTACTCATATACAATTGGTTACTTTCAAAATGTAACGAAAATAGCACTGAACATCACAATTTAAAGACAAGATCTGAAATAATCAGCCACCGGTTGTATGGACATGGGACGACAATGGCGAAGGCTGTGTCTAAATTATCTATTTTCATCCCAAGGTCCATGGTTGACGTTCTCACAAGTGAAGAACATCAGTCAACATGTCATCACTATTACTCACAAGTCCTGTCTGTCAGCTGGGTATACATCAGCCACTGATAACACGACAATCTCATGGAAACTGACGCCGCTCGTTGTTAATATTTTAAAGACCAACCAGCCAAGACACCGCGTTTCTTGCAAATGGATGTTTGTATCCTTGACCCTCTTTCTATAATAGTCAATACAATTTGCAAGTAGATCTTCCCTTCAGCAAGATTTGTTTGGCATTGAAAAATTCCCACAGACAGTTATGCGGGCGACACATTACATAATCAGAGTGCAGTATTACTTTTGCTCTTCTAGTGTATATTTGTCGGATCAAACTGTACTTAAAAAGCCACCGTTCAATGGTAATGTTAGTGCGTTAACCAACGATTTTCGAACGTTCTTGTTTGCAGTTACACAAGGCATCAGATGGATTCGCTCTCTACATAATGTAGGAGGTATTCCGACTCGGCTCTTGATTGTCAACATCGACGCTTAGGGCCTACTGATAACATAGATTCATGTGTGTCTAGTTATTAGGCTACTCCAACCCGAAGGTTATACGGACTGACACATAAGTGGTTACAGAATGTGACGAACATTTTCTCCCATCTAGATTTATATGAGATTTGAAGCATGAATTTACTGAATCCAAAATATATTTATTTTGACAACTCAAGTATATATCTGGCTGCTGTTAGCGTGTCGAAGACAGGGGGAGCCCTTGTGTGTACGGAATAGGCCCGTAGACCTGCCTGTCAGTCAGACCAGACTTCTGGGGAACTTCTGTAAAGACTCGAAATAACTTGTTGAAATAAGCTGTAGGCATGTTTGCTGTTGATAACTGGTTATAAGAACTTATTGTTTTATTTGTGCAAGATGTTTTTTGTTGTTGCTTCACTGAAGTCTCAACGCATAGCAGATAAGCTTTGGTTTTACTTTCCAGACAAACCGGCACACCAATGATAAGAGGTCACGACGCATGCGGTTTAATTTCTTTCTAAATATACGTTAAGATTAACAAGGTCCTTTCGAAAAGCACTGGTCTTGTGAAGTCGTTGGTCCCACAAATTCACGTATAAAGACTACTATGTACTGTCCCAGTAATAAGTGAAAGGCGATTTTTCTTCTAAAATAAATTAAGAGCTATAATGCAGTGGGAAAATACGCTGTGCAAGTGGAATGTGGAAAGTACAAAGGCCATGCAATGTAAAATTGTATGTGCTATGTATTTATGCGATACGTAAAGTTATTATAGGTGTATATTTGTGTGACAGAGTGACGGAGAAAAAATCCATCCTTTCAAGCAATATAAATCAATCTTCATGCGCATTAATGAAACAACGTGGAGATGTTGCGACGCAAGACACAAATAACATTCATGTTGCCCCATGTCTTACGGACAATAACGATAGCATTACCTGACGCAAATAATCCGCTGGTATAGGCATTGCTTTAACTATTTAAGTTTCATTTCCTTCTTATTTGGAATCCCTATATAAGACAGATATATATATAAGACAGGACAGCTCTTCTTCAACCCTTATAAAAACTGTTGCATATTTCCAGGCCGTAATTACATCTTTCAGGAGAATAGGTATTGGATACACCGTTTGGATAAATTAGACCCGATTCTTCTCAGGTTCCACATTACATACTTGACACAATACTCTTTTCATGCAAATTTGGACAGGCGCAAGGCACGGAACGTGATATTTCAAAAACCGTTTCTAAAAGTAAATGTTAATATCTTGAAAATCTGTTCGTGTTAGCTGACAATTATATATGCATATAAAAATGGGTATATGTGATATGTGCAATAATACAGACTTTAATAAAGATATGCAATTGACGATTTTATATGTGTGAATATACCAATAGAAACACTTGATCTTGACATGTTTTTCCACCTATTCATTCTAAGGAAAATTAATACATATACGTCTTAAGAGCAATCCAGCTGTTCCATGTAGAGCTTTTAATTGTCTATAATTTTTGTGTTTTAGATTGCCAGCTACAGGTACATGTATATGTTAAACCATGTATCATAGATGATTCATTAAAACAGCACAAATAAACTTTAGAAATCGCAATAAAGCATTGGAGTCTGAAAATGCAGTTATCGGACAAATATCAACGGATGTTGTTTTGTCCTCAGAGATAGAATTGTTATGCTATTATTCACAACGTTTCTAGAATTACATGTATCAATGGACAGCAAACAACCCCATTTACTTTTTCGAATAAACGTCGTTGACGGCTGTTGCGTTAAAGTGACCCAGTGCAATATATAATGGGTCATTTCCGTCGATAAATGTCTATACGTAGCTATCTCAATGTTTGAAAAACGAGAATAAATCCACTAAATGGGCTACTTTGTCGGCATGTTCGCTCCCTATTGATGTGAATTTGCTAACCTATTTAGAGGATTTATTCGTCGTTTAAACAGCGTGATAGCGTTTAGGCTATTATCGACGGAAATGACCCATTGCACTGTGCTATGTTGAACCAAACTGTAGGTTTGTACTGCGCTTAAATGACTTAACTTACACGTTAAAACGTTTTAAAACGAGTTTCACGCGGATTTTATTAATCGACATCACATTTACAATGAAGGAATAAGGGGATGCATAGTAATGCAATACCTCCTTTATCAAATTATCAATACCTTATACATTTGCAATCGGGTGAATACATGTCTGTATTTGTGTCTGTATTGCTACTCCTTTAATGTGACTGCAGACGAGGTACAGTACGCACGCTACAAAATAAAAATGTTATCCACTTCTCTTCCACAGAACACTTTCATTTTTCCGTCAGTTATTAACCTAACTTTTCAAGCGTATAAGTGAAATACCTTTGAGCAGGAAACCGCTCACTCAATTGAAATTGTTTGTTTTAGAAGTACAATAAATGATTATTACTGGCATTAAAGTGTCATGAATTGTTGAAGGTAAACAAACGTACTAATTCATCCCATTGAGATTTGTTGTCCTTCCATATTACGTAGCGGTTAAGTGTTATAAATTCATTTCACATTGGCGCTGAAAGAGACGAAACATGTATTCTGAAGGACCAGAACGCGTCATATGCATCCGTCAAACGATTGTGACGCTAATCGATAGTACCAGACAGCTGTTTAAAATTCACGAATATCGCTTTTATCATTACACAATACTGCTTTCTTCAACTGACCATGTCAAAGGCAATACACATAGTACATGTACTTGTAGGTTCGTATAACAGAAGATCAAAATGACATTTCAAAACGCTATTTGAATGAACGGGATCGCGATTCACCATTTGGAGCTGTGAACGAACTTGGTCATGTGGAAGTTAGCGTGAGGTCTTTACTTTTTATAAACACAGGTGTCACGACTAGATGTAGTTGACGTTAAACTTTAAATGTGTGAAGATTCGCATGTTAAAAACTATAACAGTGTATTCATGTTGATTTAAATTTTATATCTGTGAGGCTTGAAAGGGCTATGCGATGCAGCACGTTTTACAGAATCGCAGACTGCGATTCTTTATTCGCTTTATTCGGTGCTGTGCTATATAAGAAAAAACGCACAAACGTGGTATTAAATTGTGTTTTCTTAAGCCTGTGAATTAAATTGAGTTATCTCAGTGTCATGCTGTCAAGCAGGGGGAGTTCTACAAATTTGTATAACAAGATGTGACAGTGAAGTTAAAAATATAGAAAGTTTGTGGTTATTGTAAAACAATTGGTACATGCATATTATATCTTGTTTTTCAATCAATATAAATGTTTAGGCTTGAACAAAGGCAATTGGAAAGAATGTGATTCTGTTTGTTTGCGGATGCAATACAACTTGTTCTTTCGCCAAATGTTCTTATTGACGGAGCGGTCTAGCGTGAGGAGAGCATTGATTAGGCGAACGGACGACTGGCCCCGGGTTCGGAGAAGACCATCTCTCACAAAAGCTTGATATACACTGTAGCATATTTGTCATCCGGTTTCATTTAACGATATAGCCAGATTTAAACAAGACATTTTTGTTGTCTTGTTAAATACATGTATGACAGCATCAAGCATGTGTCAATATCAATATTCATGTGATAAACAGGTGTGGGGGGGGGGGGGGGGGGGGGGGGGGGG
>JAVFBZ010143545.1:15172-42724 GCA_032466195.1 Katharina tunicata | reverse complement strand
ATGTCCATATCTCCAAATTCCCTTAAAGTTACGAAAACAACTAAAAGCAACACAATGTTTTGTTGTGGAACCAGTATGGTTATTATTTTCACTGTAAAAACGATTGTTATGTATGTATATACAAACATGCTGTAACCTTGAAAACATGATGAAGGTCATGCTTAAATATGGCATCATTTTAAGTTATTTGTAAAGTTATATACATTGGCTATAAATGCACAGGACATGTCATGGCGGACAGTCACTCATACCCCATCATATGGTCCAGGTGATCCACAGAATAATTTCAATTTAAATAGAGTGAATTGTCTTTGAATCAGAACATTTTTCTTCAGGTACAGTATCAATGTACAACAAATCACAAATATTGCATCAAATTTGACATCTGCAACGGAAAACTGCAAAAAGTGGGCTATATAAATAATGCTACTGCTGTATACACACGCCATTAGAACCAAATACAATAACACTTCCTGTCACAAGAGGCCTGGCCAGATACTTTGTGCAAGTCAAATCTAGAACTAAAAATGTTTGGTTATTCACAGTTAAATGTGGACATATGATTATAAGAACTATGCCCAAACCAACAAATACATTGATTCAGCTATAAACTTACTATGGCCATGAAAGGATAAATAGTATTACATGTTGAAGCTATCACATGATGGTAGGCAGAAACGGAACGTTCAAATTAGACAGCGTTTATATCCAGTAAAACATGCTATGCATTATGTGTATACCACAAACAACTTACATATAGAAGAGAGAACAGTATAACCAATCTAATGTACATAGATGATAAATCATAAATAGTCTAATATAACTTTATACACAGCATAAGTTATGTATGAAAAAATATTAAGTTTCCATTGACATCAAAAGGAAACGCAACATAACTAACTCTTCTAGACAGATACTAAATTACAGCGACAAGTTCAAAGATCCTACGAATATGTGTCAAAATTGAGAGACCAATCCAAAAGTTAGTTTATAAAAAATATTCAACTTGCATACTCATGAGCTTACAATGGGATAGCAATAGACGATTGGATGAAACACTTACAAGACTTTTACACACAAAAACACCCATATTAATAAATGTTAAAAGCTACTTATGTAAATTAGAACAGCACTAAAATTTGATGATTAACATCTAGGCACCAAATAATAAACAACACAATCTCGTAAAAATCCCAGCACTAGAATCTGGGTATTGCTTCACAAACTGATCCAAGCCTAAAAAAGATGTAATAACCATATAATCCAAATAGTTTCAGTTCTGCTTTAAAAGTTCTTTGTGACTTTGTGCTGGTAAAACTAGGTTCAGGAAGTATTCACAAAGCATGTAACAAACATAATGTGAGACTGGCAAGCCTGAACTCTCTTGGCCAGAACCACAGTTTCGTGTTCTAGAGCCTCTAGATAGTTAGGATCTTCAGGGTCAACTTGATCAGCAACATACACTGTGGGGGGAAAGGCGACATAAACTGTTTCTTGTTATTGAAAAGGGAAAAGTTTTTTTAAAAATGTTATTAGTTACAAAAAATATGTAAAATTCTTAGAGAGAATGAAGTCTGCCTAAGAGACAGAAGCTTAGATATCATTACTGTTATCCTTGATCAGACAAAACATGATTTGTGAAATAAAATGATTACATGTAGATCTTAAATTTAATTGAGACAGTTTATAAATTCAGTAATTGATTATCTTAGTGTGATTTGCATATCTATAAATTCAAACCAGCTGAAAAATGTAAAGATACTCATAAAGCAGGCATACAAAACTGTTAACCACTGTTCATGTGACAACATCGATAGGATTGGTTGGGCCAGATAATCCAACAGGTGTCCATGACGATGTCAGAAAATCCTTCAGCCTTCAGGAATCCTCTCTATGAGTACAACATTAATATAATGTACAGACCTTGGTAAATCAGTCAGAATCAAAACTAACAAAATGAAATAGTATATGCATCACTGTACAGAACTAGGTTTTCTTCCAAAGTTGTTGAGGGAGAGATAAACTAAATAACACTGAATGCGGCTGGTGGAGTCCACAACATCAAGATATGTACAAGGTGGATTAGAGGAGCATCAAGCAGCACAGGTAGAACCATCAACGGAAGCACATCCAAGGTGACCAGGTGAGGCAGATACACATGCAGGCACTAGAGGCTTCTTGAGATCCACCCCCCATTCACGTCTTGGTCTCGTTCTTTTGGGAACGACACGTGAAACACAGCAACAACTTACAGTCAAAGCTCCATGTACTTCGATCTACCAAGAGCGTATCCTTGGCACTGGTGAGCTCTTGTTTCAGTTCGGACTGAGTACCCAGTAGCTCTCGAATTCTCTCTGTCCTCTCCTCTATAGCTGTTGGGGGCTAAAATAAGAGAAAAAACACATAGGTATTGATTATTGCCTTACGCCATATTTAGTTTTTATAGACAGAGATACACATGTATAGACCGAGATACACATGTATAGGCCAAGATACACATGTATAGACTGAGATACACATGTATAGACCGAGATACACATGTATAGGCCGAGAAACACATGTATAGACCGAGATACGCATGTATAGACTGAGATACACACATGTATTGACTGAGATACACATGTATAGACTGAAATAGCCAATACGCACAATGATTAGAAATAAGTCATACATGCCACAAATACAATCTCTTTTTGTAAATTTGTCTATTAATAACATAGAATAAGAGAAACTCTGAACAAGGAAGTCATGTTGGTATAGATAATATATCAAGGCTTTATTTGTGCCATCATCAGTTAAACAATTGATTTAACTGTTTAAAGCCAAAGTGGCTCATTCAGAGTTTCTCTTATTTCTATGCTACTTGAAACTGAAATGGGAAAATACTGATGCCTATTTGTTTGTAATAACGAGACATTTAACTTTAGCTCTAATGTATAGACAACAGAATAAAAGGCTGTTCATAATTTACTACTTGTTTTATATTGATGGTAAATCTTAGCATGCTTAGCTGATAATAGAATAGATATAAACCACAATAAAAAGTAGTTTTATTTACTAAAATTAAGTTTATTAAATTTTTTTTAGCAATGTCTTTATATGCTTTAACAGCAGCATGGCCTTAATGGGTTTTAAATGCTGCTGAGAATTGTTGTTCCGACCAAGCTCCCACTATAATTTAGATCAAACTAACGAGGGGCGCATAAAGCAGGAAAACTCAAACAGTAAGTATGTACCTCTCCATCTTCTGATCTCCATTTCTGCAGCCTTTCAATATCATCCATATCGTATGTCTGAAGCTTGAAGGGTTCATCTTTGTATTTCTTGATATGTCTTGTATCCACCCATGCTTTAGGGGAGGGACCTTTCCCACTGCCATCCGGGCTTTCTCGTTTGTTAGGAGAGGGACTATCGGGCGAACGAGCTGGAGCGCTGCGACTTCTTCTAGTACCTGACAAGGCAATAATATAATATTCTTCATATATATAATTCGGAAAGCATGGTTACATCTTTAATACATTCGATCATAAATCAAACCATTTCATCAGTACCAGAAAACCAAGTTTGTTTTTTAAAAGGATAAATCAGGACTTTAATTTCAATAGTTTATTTTGTTTGTTGTCCCTGTGTACAGGAGGGTACGGATAAATATGCAAGTTTATATAATACAAGTTTTACACAGCGGCACCAAGGGCCTGTTAGCAAGCAGGCAGCATACCCTTGATTATGTAAAAAAAATAATAAAACAGAATGTTATCTACTACTTTGCACAATATCAATGTAGTTTAATTTTCTGAACCAGTAACTTACTTGATGGTCTCTTCTTGGAAGTCTTTGAGCCCTTTGTTTTGTCTCCAGCGGAGCTTTCACTAGCTGTGTCTTCATGGGTGGATGAAGATGTCCCTGTAGCTTCACTATCTCGTAACATACTCTCATAACCACTGCTAGCTCCACATTGTAATTTCTCTAACGGTACTCCCGTTTTGGAGAGAATATCAGAACTGATTACACTACTATTATCACTGCCATGTCCACTACTGGAGTGACTGGGCGTCCGTGGTTGTGTTACAGTTGCATAAGGAGAGAGGAGCTTTTTCCTTTCGTTTGCCACAATACCACTATCATTACCACTGTCTGAATCTGTGCTTTTAGCCTTATGTCCGGTTAGTTCACCAACTCTTACATTGCCTGCCTTATTTGAACTGGTTTTATCTTTTTCCTTCTTTGAAAATCCAAAAGATTTGTGAGATTTCCCGCTACTTTTGTCTTTGTCTTTACAGGAGAAGATGGGAAGTTTGCTGAGGTTGGGTGACTGGGCTTTGTTTGATTTGGAAGACTTTGTAGTACTAGAGCCGGTTGGACTGCTAACTACTGGTTGAGAGTTGTTCTTTTGTGAGGAAGATTTGCTGGACTTGTCTTTGTCTCGAGATCGAGAATTCTGTGATGTAGACTGAGTATTACCTTTGCAATTTTGCACACTGGTGGAAGTTTTGTTAATGAGAGGAGCTTTCTCGTCTCTTGAAGCCCTGGCAGGAGAAGAGGAACCTGAACCACTTGAGCTTTTGGAAGATGAAAAGAATTTTGGCAGTGCACTTGGTTTACTTTTACTGCTTGGTTTTTGTGGGATTGGTGGTTTTGTAGAATCTTGCATTGACAAAAGATGATCGGTTTCGGTCATAGGAGGCCCTATTTCAGAATAAATATTTTCCTCATCAGCTTTCCCATCTGCTGATCGATCTTCTAATAAATTATCCACAAGATGTGAAGATTGTGCCTCTGCTGTTGCACAAACAAAGCTTTGATTAGAAACAGGGTTAGTTATTTTAAGATGATCCATACACAAATCATCCTTAGACGGCGACTCCTGGTGTTCCTCACAAGAACTTAAGGAAAGGTTAGGGTTTGAGGCCCCATCTGGACACCTCAACCTAGCCTTGTTACTGGCTAAAATTGAAGCACCATTCATATCAACATCACATACAGAGTCATGGGTTTGTAAATGTGAATTAGCTGTCTTATGTAAACCTAATTGTCCTTGAAAACTACGATCCCTTAAAGAGCACATGGCAGCTGCTAATTCACAATGTCCATCTGTTATCTCAGGTTCATGAGTACCTGAAATACTACTGAAAGTTTCATTGTCAGGTTTCAAAACACCTATCTGTTCATCAAACTGCCTCTCGTACATTGATTCCCTCATGATAAGATGGGTGGGTGGCATGTCAAGTTCACTTTCTACAATATCGCTGGAGCTTTGAGTAGACAAATCAAAAGCTACTTCTTTACCATTGATATTAACTTTCATGGCTTCCATATCTGACATTTTAGAAGCTGGATTATCATAACTAGATACGACAGAGGTTTGTCCACTTCTGCTGCCAGCAGCTGAATCTTTAGGAATTGACTGAATAGGGACCCCGTTTGGTCCGGATACCGATTTCACCCACTCAGCAACCCTTGTAGATGGACTTGAGGGAGGCGGTAAATCAGACCTTTGTAACTGACTTCGACTGGGTCGATTCTTTTGAGAGTTACTTGGAGATCCTCCAGGTGACTGGTGTGGTGTGTGACGCGGGGACATAGTAACAATCTTACTCTTCTGAGAACGTTCACTTGTATTATGTTTTGGCATAATAGGACCTTCAAGAGGTGTATCTCTCTTAGCTTTTAATGTCTCAGCTTTTGGCATAACTTCTGATGAAATGGCGTGTCTTTCAACCCAATCTCGAACAAATGGCTTGACACCTTGAGTTGAATCATCAACACCAACCTTGTCAGCAACTCTCATCAGCGCTGATTCACTGACATTACTAGAATGAGGATTCACTGGCCTTGAATCCCCTGTCTGAACTTTGAGGGAGACATTACTGTCAATGCTGCCCATACTTGTTGGTCTTTCCTGATCTAACGACAAATGTTTTGGAGAACTTGACGGTCTTGTTGTAACACTGCACTTAGCCAATTTTTCACTAGCTGCGCTGCGTGACTGAGAAGGCCCAAATTTGTTTTCATGTTTTCTTTGAGCCTGGGAAGCACCAGGAGATTGTGTTTCTTTCCCACCCCTTTGTCTGACAATCATTTCTGTAGGTCCATCAACCCATTTCTCATCAGCAGAAACCGTTGGGTTTTTATTATGCTTTCGATGCTCTGACCTTCCCGTTTTGCTTTTGGATGATCTATAAGATCCTGGACCATCAACCCATCGTTCTGAGGGTTCAGGGAATATCTCCACCCCCGGTCCATCAATCCATTTCTCACCTTCCAATGGACCATTCTCTCCCTTTTCTCTGTACCATAGGTTTCCGTTTGTCCTCGGCATTGAAGGGGCCATTTCTGGTTTCATTCCAAAGGACTGTAATGAGGAAGAGTCTTCACTGTCTGATGAACATTTTGGTTTTGTCACAGTTGTCCTGATACCAGTTTTTCTCTGCTGGCTGTCTGCTGCGATGTGAGGGGACATTGGAGGTGAAGGAACTGATAAAGTATAAGCACCAGACGATGAGCTTGACACACTGGGAGATCTGTACGGAAGCCTTGTAACAGCACCAATTTTGATGAGGGAATCATCTCGTGTAAAACGTCCTCTCTCCTGAGAATAAGATGAGTATGAAGACCGACTGTCAGAGTTAGAACCTTCGTCTCCTGATGACTTAGATCCACTTGTCCGACGAGGTGATTTTGATGGTAAACGTGGGTTAGTTCTGGGAACATGACGCGGTGGTCCTTCACCATCTGTTAGTTCCCGGTCACTCAGTGTTTGTCCATTAGCCCCTAAGTAAATTACAGTATCACAGGACTGTTCACTGCTGGACGTATAATCAGGATCAGAATGGGACATAGCAACATCCTCACGCAGAGTTCCCATTTTACGAAAACCTCGGACACCATATCTACGTAATCTGCCACTCTCCTCACAAGAACTTTCTTCTGAGCTTGTGCTTGAAAACTGAAAGTGAAATCAATTAATTCATTAGAAAGTTCAAACAATGAAATCACTTAATAATAGCGTAAGGCAACTACTCTAGAAAGGAATTAAAATGCATTTTTGAACCATCCTGATGATGGTTTAACAATAAACGGAAATATTGAGTAACAATTATGCATTTTACTTCTTTTTTTGGAGTAGTTACCTTACTCTAACATGTGATGTTTATCAATAGTATTTCTAACACTACATTACTTTCTACTAATGTTTAAGTACCTTACAAGTGTTAATGTTAATTGCTAAGAAGAGGTTATTTAGAAACACTGATTTCCTGCTCTGTATGCACAGTGAGTCAGGTTGTAATTTGAGGATAAACAATGACGGCTAACAACAGCCAGTTGTTTCACATCCATAAAGACAGGTCGATGGCATATGTCAACAGGCCAGCTCAGGACAGTTACAATTAGCCTGGGAGAATCAACAATTGCCATTGGGATTCAAGGTTCATTCAGTCTTCTCAGACAAGTTGTCAAATCAAATGACTAATAACCAATAATGTCCAATCATAGAACACACTCAAGAAACTGTTACACTTTTATTCATCGTAACAGCTACAAAAGGTAGAAATATTGTAAACATATGAATGCAAAACTGATTTCCAGCCATTACATGCACTAGATAATTGCATTTTGTGCTGCATGACATAAATCTCTTATATTGCCTTTCGACTACGAGTTTATCATAACCTTGTTTATACCATACCTTATTTTTCCGCCTCCTCATTCTGTGTATTCGAGCAGCCAGTTGAATGACCTGGAGACTTTCATTATAGTGAGATAAAGACGGGGTGACGTGGGCGATCATACATGTTCTACAGGATAGGTTACCCAGGGAGTCTCGCAATAACTGGGCTATTTTACTATCTCTGAAAGTAAAACAAATATACAATAACACAAAGCTTAAAGACATAATAATAAGTTCCTCCACTCATAAATTATAATAGTTTTTCTTTCGTTATGGTCACATACCGCCACCGTAAGCTTCGCGGATATACCTAAGACAGGGGAGCTGGCTTGATCTATCATGTGGTAAAATGAATTGGATTCACCAGTACAATGCACAGCACATTCTGCCACAGGACCATCAACTTTACATTACTCTTAAATCAAAGCGTATCAAACTTATTTTTAATCTAAATGCTTTAAATGTCTTTATCAAATGTTAGAGGTATGGGTACCATATTGGTATATCAACAACAAAATCAATGGATCTACAGATTCAAAGTGAAGATGCCGTTAGATTGATTCAAAATGAAAACATAGAGAAATGCTTTCTTCCCCTTTATCTAGATTTATCCAATACTGTTTGTTATACTGCGTGGAAAACTTAAGTCTAAGAATGATTAATAATAAATCAATTATTGAAAAAATATACATGTCTAAAGTGCTTGATATAAAACTGGTAAAATGAATCTCAGAGAGATCTGATACACTAAAACCTCAAAATCAACATTGGAAAGAAATCAAGCTAACTTGTTGAAAAATAGAAAAGAAAATAGTTTGGTTTGAGAATGTGATTGGCAAGCCTATCAGTTAACAGTGATTGGACATTGAAGGAGCTGAGAAGAAAGGGCAATGTTTTCATCTCATTACCAATGGCAGACTAATCAATAAGACATTAACTCAGTACCATGTTAGAAGTCTTTCTCCTTTAGTGTTGCCAGCGACTGCTATTTAACACAGTCCTTGACTAATAACAGAACGTTATCTTTGGCGATAGGAACCCCAGTGATCATGTTGCGGTGATGGAGTTTCCAGTAACTAGCTACATGATCTTTTCCACCTCTGTCTAAGAAACAGGAAATTACTAACTGAAGCTGATTTAACTTCAATATTTGACCACAAGTTGACTCAGTGCTTGTTTAAATGGCTAAGCCTCTGGGAATTCCTTCCAAAGTAACACTTAATTCATATACTAATTCCCACTAATAAACTCTACATAGAGGGATATTTAGAGGATACAGTCTAAATTAAAACTGATAACATTGTGTAAGCAATGATTAATATCATCAAATTACAAAGAGGCTCAAATGTCATTATCAAATTACAAACTGCATGGCAAACAGTTTTTTCAAATACAGTAACACTGTTCCAACGTATTCCACAGAAACGTTTTTGTAAATGAAAGCATCATGTTCATACCAAATCCACCTCTTCTCGTTAATTGTGTTTTACCCTACATTTTAAACATTTCTTCTGCATGAAGATCAGAAACACTCAAACATCATTTTCTCAACAATAGAATTGCAATTATACTTCATCTGTTAAGTATAAATCCATGTTTACTATTATGATTAATGTAGGATGCGCTGTTTTATCCTCATGAGACAAATAAAAACATGACCCAAAAAAGAAAACTATAAACCACTCGTGGTTAAGGATTTGAAATTTCACACTTGATTATCAATGTGCGTATTGTACAAAACGTCTTTGGAAATCATCAGTTATTTATTTGTCTTGATAGTGAAAGGATTTTAACTTAAATGCCAACACTGCGTTGCCAGTGAAAAGCCGTGGAATAACTTTACTTGCGGCCAAATGAACATACCTATATAAAGGTGCCACCCAAAACCTCTGAGTAGAAAATCACCAATAAAACAATCAAATAAATGTTCAATTGAAAGCAAGTCTTCGCATTTGCACAATCAAAATCAAACTTGTTCCTGCTCAAAAAGTGTTTAACTTCAATAAGTTTCAGAGTAAACAAAGGAGTAAGTGAAGTACATACCTGTGTGGAACATGTCTCTGTCCATTTAACAGAGCTAATATCACATTGCCCAGGGCAGAAAGACTAAGGGCTACACCATTAGGGTCTTTTGACTTTGAACAACTTCCAAGGTCAATCAAATGTAAACGACTGCGACCTCCAGCCACTAAAATAACAATTAGGTTAATCAAATTAATTGAATATATAATAATAATAACATAACTTCTTTGTAAACAAGTGAAAAAATTCATTAGTATAATGGTGGCTCTTTAATCAGTATGATTTAGGTAAGCAGGGAACTTAGCGAACACCAAACAGTTTGCCAGGTAAATGTTATATCAAATATAATTAAGCTGCTAATGACTCCATTCATCTGCCAATTGTAGGTTTCAAAGATAGAGTTAATTCATTTCTCACCTGCTGGTAGTCCAGCCTTGCTAGATTTCTCAATTCTATACTGGTAGACATGTAAGGTGAATAACAGGTGAGCTGATTTGGCTTCTTCTTCAGACTCTGTGCAACAAAAATGAGATATACGTTAATAAAACTGTTTTGGAATCAAATTCAGGTTATCATGACAGTTATGCATTTAAACTCTTTTTGAAAATGAATATTCAAACCTTATGACACCAAAGCTTGAAAACAAGAAAACTTTATGTTGAGAACCTTCTAAGAATAGGACCCAGGACATGTGATAGTGAATGTGTTACCTGGTATCGATCTAGCAGCTAGAGCAGCATCCAGGTAAAAACCAGCCTTATCAGCAGTAGGGGCCCTGAGCTCACTCTGGTTCTCTAACTGGGTACCACAGATGGGATCCTCTCTCAGGTACACCCCAGGGGCTGTAGACACTCCCGTTTCCTGACCTATGAGAGAACAAAAACAAAAATTGGTCAAAGATCAGGAAAAGCAGCAATCACCGTTTCAGGAGTAATATTGAAAGACAATAGAATCTATCACCTTTTTACTATCATTATGGATATACCATGGAATCAAATTATCAAGAAATAACAACAATTACCTTTTAAGTTTTTATTTTGATATGATATCTAGATGAAATATTAAACATGTGCCCTCTCCAGACAGTTTTAAATCCAAAATTCCTCTAGGCTGTACATGGAACTGTGCCAATAGTCATGAAGACCAAAGCCAGAAGCTAGAGTAAGAATTTACAAACAGTAAGGGGAGCTTAAGGATAAGATTACCGCTGGCCAGAAAGAACCATATAACTCGTTGAAGAGAGGATATGAAAAGCTGAGGAATAAATCTGGTCTACTTATTTGGTTATCATAACCAGAACACAAGCCTCAGATGAAAAATAATGTAATGAAATGCTTGATAGTTTCTCACTTCAAAAGTTAGACGTCTCTACCACAACAAGAACAGGTCTTTTTTCTAATCAAATTAGTATCATAAGCACAAAAAGTCAACTCACTCTTGTGAGGCTTAGAGGATGTTGTAAGGCACAAGACTAAAAAAACAACAGATCCACAACTCACAAGTCTTAAGTCACAACTCACAGAATGAAGTCCAAACTCTCAAAATGAAGTCACGACTCATAGTCTGAAGTCACAATTCACAGATTGAAGTCTTAACTCACAGAATGAAGTCCAATCTCACAGAATGAAGTCTAAACTAACAGAATGAAGTCCAACTGAAGTCAAGACACAACTCATAGTCAGAAGTCACAACTCACAGTCAGAAGTCACAACTCACAGGCTGGAGTCCCAACCAAATTAATTATTTTTTCCTATATTATAAATCAAGACTCTACAAGAAACATGGTAAAACAAATCTATTTACGCTAAACAATCATCATTGCTCAAAATATGAATTACTTAACTCAGTTCACACAGGGAAACATCACAGCACAAAACATGAAATTAATGAACACAAACACTGTAGTCTGGATGCATAGTTATAAAAAAAACAGCACCTAGACGAATTGACAATTTGCAGAATGAAGATCTGACTGCAGACCCATTCCAGTTTGCCAAGGTTCCTCAAGCAGCAGCTACTGTAAGTGTTTGGATATTAGAAAACCAACTGATCCTCTGTAACACTCAAAATCTCATCTTAAGAAAGAGATACCAGGACTTGGGTGATAAAACTTCCAACCACTGCCAGATGCTTAGGAACTGTATATAGTTAGTATCTGGTCTAAATACCCTTTGGCTTTTAACAAGCAAAACTGAATAGCATTCTTCACTGCTAAACCAAGTACACAATAAATTCCACAGAAACTAGCTGGAAGCTTGGAAATGGTTCTCACAGGATACAAGACCAGTTTCAAGTAGAATTGCAGCAATATGTTCTCACAACCATGTAGGATATGGTCTGATTAAAGGTATTATACCGCAGAATTACGGCCAAAAATCGACTGAAACAAATTCAACAGTTTTTTTTTTAATATTTTTCTAGTATGGCCCAAAGTATTAACTTTCAGAAAATACCAACCTCGAGAATAAAGTTTGTAGAATCTATAATCACGACCCACATTACAGATTTTGCATCCTTCATTATTATTTAAATACAGTATATCTCGCGGTTGATATTTTCTGAAAGCTTATACTTTAGGCAATACTAGAAAAAAAATTAAAAACCCGGTTTAATTTATTTCAGTCGATTTTTGGCCTAAATTCTGCAGTATAGTACCTCTAATAAGTATTTAAGGAAAGAGTACGTGTGAAGATATACTGAAGGGATGCTCTTTGACGGCCACTTTAATGAGGTTGCCTATAATACTGCTAACTGGTATCTTCTGACCCGCTGCAGCTAGCTTACAAATACTATGCACTACTACTTATGAATGAACTGAACAAAAACTTTCAGAGAGAAAACCAACACAGGATTGTTTGACGGATTCGGGTTTACGCAGTACTTAAGGTTATTTAACTCATATGATGGTGTGCCAGCCCAATGGGTGCTGGAAACCGCCCTAAACAACACCACAGGACGTTCACAGGACGTCCACAAGACAAACAACTGGTCACCAGAATGATACTCTTTAGCTCAGCCCTTAGCCCAGAGAGCCCCAGGGCACAGGAATTAAGCTACCACCAACAAACCCCAAGTCAAGAGGGGAATATAATTGATAAATAATTATCAAAAGATTATAATAGATTGTTTTCTAAGCTTTTATTATCACAAGAGTCTAGGCAGTAAAAGAGATTTATGGACCTAAGCTGTATGAATGAAGTGTCATACTATGTTCCCACAAGAAAACATTAGACAACAATTGCCCATAAAGGAACCAAAATGCTATCATATTTCAATGTCTGTTAAGCAAACAATGGCCAGATTTCTGCAGAAAGGATTAGTAAAGAAATCTGCTGGCAGATTGACAAAGAGAAGAGCTTTGTAAACAATATGGCACAGCTAAATTACAAAACAAACAATCGCTGGCTGGAAAAAGTCTGGTGAGAAAGCCCAATGTCATGTTAAATGACAGCATATTCAATACCGGCTACAAGGAAACATATTGTTATTCTGGAATTCACTTCATTTCATCACAAAAACCTCATGTAGGGTCCAGGCATTTTCTTGGCTAATGGAATTATTTAAAATTTTTATTGGCTGAAATTTCATTGGCTTAAGAAGGATTACATAACTCAGATTCAAGACACATCAGTGTTATAATATCTTATAGGGCAACTTAAAAGTTTACAATTTTATGGAAAAAGATACAAATCTAAAAAGAAAAGAACAAAAGCATTGATTGATGCATATCATTCTGTACTTTCTAATCTACAGATCCAATCTACAACTCTAATATCTGAGAGAGAGTACACACAGAAATCAGTACATGCCATTCATTACTTTGATCATTTCATACTATTTTAACTTTTATCCTTTGCTAACTTATAACTAAATGTTCATGAAGAGGAGCTACTTTGCGAGGACAGCTTTTCATAATAGTAGTAAGTAAGGCCAGTAGTAGTGTATTGTATACTGTCAATAGCTGAGAGTAACAGAGAGTACCTGCTCCCTCTCATAGTCACTGAGATGCAACAGTTAGGCAGAAGAGTTTACCACAAGGCACCATCATAAGAACCACATCAATCACCTATCACAGATATTTTGTTGAGGTCTATAAGCTACGCCATCCCTATACTGTTTATTAGTCTATTGTAGCCTTGCATAAATAATGCCAACAGATTTGCATCTCCTTTCATAGACCACAATCAGATTTTTAAATTTATCTTGCTGAGAAAATTGAGTTAGGTGCTCGACTGGTTAGTATGCGAGGCTTTGGCAATTTCTGGTCGATGAAGGTTTTGGAATGGACTTGGAGCTGACCATTCGCAAGGCTAAAAGACAGATCTATCAGGGCAGACCATTGTTCCAAGTGTCAAGATAAAGCATTGGCTGTCTGAGAGACACTGTTTTCAGACTTCTGCATTATATTGCTTATCAGCTCTTCACCTCTACTGCCTGCAGCACCATTTACCTAAACTAAAACCACTTCACACTCAAAAACAAGTTAAATATATTAAAATAATTCATCACAGATAACAAGAGTTTCTTCTTTTATATAATATTTTTGCAATATTGGGATATATAAATAAATTGAATTCTCACATCAATCTTACTCTATGTACAACAACATCTGATCTTCACAATGGTTTCTTCAAGTAATCAAAACACTGGAGTCAAAATGAATTCATTATCTATCTTTAGTTAACTGTAAAATGTTTGAGTGTAAATTGGAGTTTTGGAGCCTTGCTTGAATTAATAATATGCTTGTTACCTTTCTTAACTAATTCTTCTTTAAAGACCAATATATTTCTTTATGACTGCGTAACAGGTTAATCAGGTTAAAATATTTCTTCATAAAATCATTAACTTCTATTTCATGGATAATCTTGTTACTTACATTTAATCGAGGTATTTAGTCGTCGAGACACTAAAATAACCATAAGGTGGTGTGTTGTGTTCTGATAATCTAATTGCACCTAAGGTCTGATTTTTATTTCACAAATGTTATAATCCAACATCATTATAATGATTCGCACCTACTAAGTTGAATCGCCATTCTTCACCGATATCAGCAAAAATCTTCACTACCTCGATAAAGAATAATGGTAGAGCGAATCACATAGCAGAATGGCAGTACAGATCACAGTGGCTCTGAACAGAACTTATACAAGCAGAAATATCAATGTTCACTTGACTGCATTATGGTTCCCCTCTACCATCTACTGATATGTCAAACTACACAGGGCTTTTTACACAAGCCGCTCATAAACAAAGTCCCCAGAGAGCTTATTTCCATAATATGCTGATAGAAAGTTAAGATAGAGGAGTGAACCTTGGCTCCCTTTCGTGCCCGTCAGGTAATTTACTCGGAGATATCAGAGTTGGTCCATAACCAAGATCTATATATACAACTAGGATTTATCTAACTATGGTCAATCAATCGGGTAGAGAAATAAATGTTGGATTAAAATCGTCCCAATAGAACGGTTTTCTCGATCTATACAATTCCCTCACGGGTGATAGATAATCGGAATCGGAGAAAACTATGAAGTAATGAGGCAAATAGGGCTGAAATGTATGTAATACAAGTTTGTAACCTATCAAACACATTTCCAATCCCGTTGAGAGGAGATATCAGGAATGCTAGTAATGACCTTTAACCTTTAGGATTAGATATACTTGACATACATCACTATGATGAGTGTGTATTACATCATCATTCCAGCTTAGAGACCATAAGCTCTGTGGTTAGAGAAAATTCACATTAACCTCAAACCATTATTGTTCTGCATGGCATTATGCCATATACACAAACAAACCATCACTGTTTTGCCTGTAATAATGCCATATTTGCTATCAAACAGTTATTGTTTTGCCTGTAATTATGCCATATACACCCCCAAACCATCCCTGTTTTGCCTGTTATTATACCATATACACCACCAAAACATTATTCTTCTGTCTGTAATTATGCCATACACAACCAAATCATCACTGTTTTGCCTGTAATTAATGCCATATTTGCTATCAAACAGTTATTGTTTTGCCTGTAATTATGCCATACACCTCCAAACCATCCCTGTTTTGCCTGTTATTATGCCATATACACCAACAAAACATTATTCTCCTGTCTGTAATTATGTCATACACAACCAAACTATAACTGTTTGCTGGTTATTATGCCATATAATACTGTGCTAAAGGGTATTTCATTTATGTGACAACAGTGTATTCAAATAGATACTAAGACAACCAAAAAATGTGAAGTTTGTTGTGTTAGCTCTATTGAAAAGATGATGTTTCAGTGCTAAGTAAGACACCATGAATATTAGCTTGAAACCTTAACCAGAGTGCCAGTAACTGTACTATTTACAAGCACACTAAAATTGCAAATCCAAAATCAATGAAAACTATGGTCGTTTTTTTGTCTGTGCCTTATTTTCTAATTTGTTTAATACTTTCAAAACACATACACTCATTCATTTAAGTAATGCTCGTTTTACCTTACTGAACCGGAAAACAGTGTCATGTTTTATTTATACTCCCTGATTAAGTATCTTACACATCTTTCAATCATCTTTTATGACATAAAGTCTGTTTCAATCCACTGACAAGAAAACTCTCAATGACTTACACTTCATCAAGATGTATCAAGACATATAAAGTCTGTTTCAATCCAATGACAAGAAAACGCTCAATAACTTACACTTCATCAAGATGTATCAAGACATAAAAACACACCAAGCAATCCTTTTAAATATATTAGAAAAGTACTATAATTAAATTGTTGTACGAGAGATAAAAACCAATGGATGGACTTGATAGAAGAAATGAGTAGAATTTCAACAGGCTGTCAGAGTAGGAAATAGGAGACGGACTTTGGTGAATTTTTTTGTGGCCTGGTGACAGATTCAGTTGGCCATGGTTACAGAACACTGATTGGTGATTCAGTTTTATGGTGGTTTCTACACTCAGCAAGCCCTTCAGTTACATCAACCCTACCATGTCAAACCAAACCAACTTCTGATTCAGCTTTTACTACAAACTAATGATAGTCAACTACATCCAGTACATTAGTTAAAAATATGCAAATTCTAAATATATAATTTCTCTTTCCCTAACTCTTGAAATGTTAATCCATCATTTGAACATCATTGAACAAAAAAACCCAACAAAACCCCAAAAACAAAATATACAAACTTGTCATCAGTTGGGGACAGAAATATTTAAATGGTGAGTACAACTTTCCAACTCTGTTCTAAAAGAGTCTGAAAGAACGGAGCCAAGCCAACAGACCAGAGCCAAGCCAACAGACCGTATCCCAGAAATATGATACCATGCAAATAAAGTTTACAGCATGCAGAACATTTAACTTCTTTGAGACAGGAATAAATTGAGAGTTATGTAATAGAAATACATAGGAGCAGTTAAAAACCAAGTGTTAATCACAACCAAAAAAAACAACAATTATACAAGTAGTGATGGATTATGTTACACTGTACATGTGTCTTTAGAAAAATGGTTTATTTTGAACAAGATGCGGTAATTTAAACCCAGAAGAAAAAAGATAACCAAAACAACTTCCTTAAAAGCTTCTCACGCCACTTCGATGGAAGTTAAATAGAAGATGTTCATTTGAGAAATGATTTTAAAAAGCTCAAAGAAAAATTTTGAATGAAGCATTAGATTCTTGCACAATTTACAAAATTAGAGACAGGAAAAGTCAATACTTAAAATAAACAATAGGATCAAAATTAATCCGATAACTTTTCAACAAATAAAAAAAATGTTTTTAAAAAATTAACAAATGTTTTTTTCTTTTCATCTCACAAATATTGGTTTTAATGTAGCCATTAGCAATAGCAATTTAAGGATTAGTCTGTTAGCATACAATAGTCAGCCAATAATTTAAACCCCTAAATAGTATAGTGAACAAAAACAGGTTAAATTCTAAAAATAAACATTTAGCTTTTGACAAGTTCACCCATATGCAAGATAAGGAAAGAGAGAGAATTGACTGTTCAACTGTTTGGTAGTTCACATTATAATAACTTTCATAAGGCATGGGATGCAATAAACATGAACCATGCTCCAAGTTAAATCAACCCATAACCTTCTGACTATTCACAGTTTTCTCTCTTAATCAAGGAATTAATATAAGGAAGAATGCAATTTGGATGGGCCAACTTTCAAAGGGAGAGAAATCTGCAAGGGAAATGAGATGAAAGTGAAGTATTATGAGATGGCAGAGGAAATATTCCACCTAAGGATCATTATTTATAGAGAAATCTCTGATGAATGACAGAGAGCAGTGTCTGATCCAGCTAGTCCCAACCCATTTACTATACTAACTGATACCAACTTTATAATCACAAAGCCCATACAATCTTTGGGAAATTTTTTTCCCCTTCCATGGCTTGTGCTGAAGTGTCAATAGATCAGGACTATTTTTTGTGCCGTTTCTTGTCTGAAGTTAATGAACAAGTCTCCCGAATATCAGAGTGATTTGGGCAGATGGTTTCCTGAGGTGTTTATTGTCTGTGAGCTGACCTAGTAGTGGGGCATGTCCGTTAAACAATTCCTGGCTCTCACCACACCCATTACTCTTTACTGACTACAGGTAGAGGATTCAGCACTCCAGTGACAGAGATAAAGGAATGAATCCATGCGGTGATTACCAACACATTGGCCCTGGGGCACCAGTTTAGTTTGCTTCTGTCAAAGCTAATTTGCTACATTACTCTTCAAATTCCCAAAGTAACTGTGAACAATAACTCAATAAGAGCAGTATTGATTGTACACACACTCTACAGCAATCCTACAAATTACCCAAGAATACTGCACATTCCTGTAGACAGTTCTAGCGTCAGAAGTGGTTAAATTTACTACACATCCTCTTAGCTCGCCAGACGCAATGTGTCACTTCAGTTGTGTTAGTTCGTTTGATCTCACATCACGTGCTGTCTTCTAATTCAATACAAGGTTGCTAGAGAGGCTTTACACTGTCGTTTAATCAACTGGATACTCAAAATTAACACAATCCTTTACTGAATTTACTTTCAAAGACTTGAAGCCATTGTGTCAGCAGAAATTCAATATGGTCAGGGTCAAATTTTCTTAATTTGTCAAAGAAAAATCTAGAGAAACATTGAGAAATGTTAAAATTAAGCTGAATAAAAATAACTTTCATTTTTTGAAATATCATATTTCATAGAGTCAAAGAAATAGCACTTTTTACCAAAGAGTCTTCATGTTTGTAAAAAAAGATTTGCAACAAATGAGAAATTCCATTTGCCAGAAAACCTGTCAAGGGTATTATCTGCTAATTAATGGCACTTGTCTTTCTATTAGAAGCTTCGCCAAAAAATAACAATTATAGACAAAAAAACTCTGTAATTGGCAGTTAACTATATTTTTTTCAGCTATGTTTAACAAGTTTCTAAAGTATTTTGTTTATGACTTTGTTTATGTTAATGTGCATGCTTCGTTATTAAAGTGTTGTTGTAGTTGAAGTTTAAGATATTTTTTTCTGGCCCCTGCACCCTAACGCACGCACAAACTCACATACTAAGATACACCTACTTCTTGGTACATGTACATATTTTTAAAGAGTAATGCCACTGACACAGGGATATCGACTAATTAAATCCTCAGAGACAAGTTTCTGGATAGATCTTGATCTTGAGTTGTTATGGGTAACCTACAGACATCTCGAGAAAAGGCAATAAGAGTTGAATGGTGGGGAACATATGGTGAATATATAGCAAACACAGATATCTATATTTGTTGATATATTCTATATATTTATAAATGTAGGGAAAGAAACTTTGCTTGTCTCCCCCAGGATTCAAACACAGGTCTCTGTCTAACAGGGCCAGTGCTCTAACCAACTGAGCTACAGAGGCTCACGGTAGAACGACCATATTTTTATCCTGGTAAAGGCTGTAAATCTTTCTCTACGATTATCATTGACACAGGGACACTGAATAAGTGTCTTTTTTATCTAGGTATTACCCAGAAATGTTTTATTGTTTGGGCAATTCCGAATATCTGGTTTTGGGAAAATCAGGTGGAGTCCAATTGGTGGCGTGCAAGTTTGTCTTTCTCTACATTTATTAATATATCTATCAGATATGCTATAAACTTAATACAACAACAGAGGGATGTGATCGCCCTCTATGGGGAGGACTATATTAACGAGATTGAAACTGAACTCTCGAAAGCTCATATTATGAACACTTGCACGGTCAAACAGAAATATATATCATTTTAAGTGGACAACTTTAGAATATCTTCTTTTAGAGGCATAAATAAGTAAAGACCTATAAATAGAATAACTTTAGGGATGACAACTTCAAGTTTATTTCAGTTTGATCCAGATGCTAAGACGGCTTTATTGCTTCCAGATCAAAACATTCAACCAAAAATTACCCAGGAGTGGCCATCCATAGAATCTATTAGTTAAAATTATCTAAAGTTATTCTCCTCGAGAATAGTAAAACAGAAGCAGGCCAACTGAAAATACAGACCATAAAACCATTTTGAAAAATGATGCATTCTTCACAAGAATTTCTGTTGTACAAAGAATATTCAGAAGTTCAATGGAAATGACCTGATGTAAAGACAGACCAGTGAAAACATGGAATTGTAACTGGAATCCAACCACTTCCTGGATTGAAACAAATCATTTACTTGATACTATTTCTGTGAGGCTAAAATGACAAAAGATGACTTAGGTCACACCATGCTTCCTACAAAAACACAGCCTCTAATGACACTCTTGTTTTGTTTTCAAATGATATTTTATGGAAAACTCAAAATAGAAATATGACGAGATCTTACCTTGTGCTACATCTGACAGGAGATCACGTAGTGTTTCCTGTTTTCCTGTCACCTCAACCGCAGAAACTCTAACAGAAAATCGGGCCCCTGTTTTTTCCTTCTGTTCATTGATGAGTTTGAATAGCCAGGCAATAGCACATGGAATCACACCAACTTGTGCCGAGTGATCCTTACCTACTATGGTTTGGGACTTTCCTGTCAATTAAAACAAATCATTCATGTAATTAGAATTGTTAATGCAGGAGAACACTGAATTACAGACAACACTGTAAACGTTACAGCAAACGTTGTTACAATTCATTGGGCAGTGAACACATAATGAGAAAACAATGCAAGTTCAGAGTGCTGATACCAAGCTCTCAAATTTTAATACATCAACAAATAACTTGTTAACTAATGTTTCTCAATATTACACTTCCTACAAACATCAGAACCTTATAGTTATAAACAACACATCATCACACTACAGTCCCGATATTACCACTGCCATGCCATGGGCTATTTTGTATTAGTTTCACAAGTGATAATATTGAACAGTTAATACATCATAGAGAGATGAATTTATATTTTTGACTTGACAGTTATTTTAACCAGAGACTCGTGATTTTGAAAAGTACCAGGCTTGAATGATATCTGTTGGATTACCTCTCATTATACCCCTTCAAAAGCGTTATATAATGCTTCAAGCAAAGCGAAAACAAGAACAAAAAAATCTGACAGAAATTCACACCTCAATAGTTGATTGTTCATATGAAGTCAGACAGGTATAGGTACTAACAAGCGTCTTTAAACAGACAGAGTAAAACAGACAGATCCGCCAAACAAAATCATAAAAACTCTCTCAGAATCTGACAGCTTGCACAGAAGAGTGTTGTGGATGAGAGTGTTATGTAGGGGGTTGAGTGCTTTATAAAGATGGCGTTTCGGGTGATCTATGAACACATACTGAATACTTGGCTGACTGCAGAAACAATTTGGCATGAAGCATTCTTGCCACTAGCCTATTTTAAACACATTTATCACATTTATGAGCACACAATGTGGAAAAGTCATTGAGCTAAATCAAAATGTCTAGTCTGAAAACCCACTGAATCTTTTTACAAACAGTTTATGTTACATAGATGAAGCATTGAAAAGTAGGTCAAATCAAATGTCACCATTTCCAACTTCTGAGTCATTAAACTCTCCCGAAACACAAACCAATTTCATAAATTAATATCTCATTTATTAAGTCTGATCAGCTAACTACATGTAATGTACCGCTTAAGAACTACTTTTTTCTTGTAACATTTTAAACTGTCAGTGCAACAAAAGTTCTTCCTGCACTAATTACATTTAGGCCATTATTTTCAAGAGAATAACTTATATTTTATTATTTGGACATGGAAAGAAAGTGGTGTACTTATCAGCCAGACTTTATCTGTTAAGTATGACAAAACCAAGAAACAGACACTGGGAAAATATCCAAAACCCCTAAAGGACACTAAAAAACTTTAATTCTTTCTGCAGACAAGGCTCTGTTATAAACAAGGTATAACTCTATTAGGAAGGTAAATCAGGAGTCTTTCTTCCAGCACTGACCAAGGCGTTCAGTATTCTCCTTCTGCCATTATCATGTTTTATGGCTCGTCTGGATTCTCTCTACATTCGATCATGGAATCTGATTATTGGGGTAGGTGTTGAATTAAACAAGGCTTTATATCTACATCTTACCACTTAATACAGTCTGGCCCTACCCCGAAAGGCTGTATGGTAAAACTTCCAAAATACAGCAAACTCAGATTATATTTGTTCCAAAAAACGATGAATTGTACATTATGAAAAATATTAAATGGATGGGAAAAGATGCAGCAAACATTCTTTACAGGTGTCATCCAAATTTTCCTATCTCAAATGGTTCAAACTCAAAACGGTTCAAGGAATATTTTCTCGGAGTGTTAGGAAGATTACCATATCTGAGAGAATCACCATTACAGGCTAAAGTAGATCTGGCTTGAAATACAGTAACCGTTAATAAACACAAATCCACACTTACTCCAGGCAGGCCATCTATCCTGTAAGTTCATTATCACTGGTGGAATTACAGAGACTTGTTTCAAATTATACCTAGACCATAAAAAAGATGAACGGACAAGGGCCCCTAAACAATCACATCAACGATGGCAGAAACCGTTATGACATAAACCTGCTAAACCAATTTACTATCCAAAGACAAGGAGTGAAATATTCTAAAAAATAAGTGGCAGCTGTTTTGTACTAATGAAAGTGGAAGGAATCAAACATTTCTTTTCTATTTATATTATTAGTCCAGTATTATTTTAACGAACTGATTTTTTTTTAGCCTTGTTGGACCCATCTTTAGCTTAATATAAGGTAAATAATGAATTTTTCAAGGCAGAATTTATGGCCAGACCTACATGTATATATATAGCAGTACTTAGCCTTGGTAATAGAGTGCAGAAACATGCAAGTCAGATGGCTGTGTTTGATGGAATTTTATGGGCTTCCATCAAACTTTTAATGGCAGACAACCTTAAGAGCAGTAGTTTCCTCAGATATTCATCAGATACAGGACCATAAACCCTTGACATGATGAAGTTTGACTTTAATTAAGGTACCTAAACTTGACCAGTAAATGTAAGGTTAACAGTTTTAGATGGAACCTCACAAATACTATAAAGATACAGCATATAATTTATGAGAAAGTAAAGTGATCGAAAAACAGAACAACAACTAAAAACACACAAATAAACAAAACCTATAGAACACAAAAAGGGATGTTTTGGACAAATAATGTAGTCCTTTTAAAAGCGGTATACGGTGACAGTTATGTAGGGATTAAGAGTATGAAGGTAAACCACCCTATGGTACAATACAGGGGCAGCTCAACTATGACAACAGGTACAAAATCAGGAAACATAATGAATTCTCACTAGATGAATATAATGCAAATCCTAGTGTAGAAGTCTTAGATTACGAAGAGTCATTTTGTTACTAGATTTACAATGTAAGGGACATTATCCCTGTTGCCCTGTGAATTCCACGCCATGAAGGAAGCAACCATGAGTGCTGTATAAAGCACCAATCAAATAAACTATTACACAGGTAATCTGATTTCCTGTAGAAAGCTGTAGTCATAAGAGGACCCTAAGAAGAGTAGAGAAGACAGGGAATAAGAGAACAGGCCGGGATAATCCATTCTCCTTGTCCACTTTCAGTTGACCTTTCAGAAAAAGTGACCATGCTTAAAATCAGGCAGAGAATTAGATTGATTAAGGAAAGCGAGAAGGGAATTTCCTGTATCGTTTGGGCATTCTAGAGGAATCTCCTGGAAGGACTACAAGCTCTCACTTGTCTTCTAGTTGCCTCCACAGAATTGGCTGGAAATTAAATTCCGTACCAGCGCTCGCTCTTCCAGGCCACTGTTTGCTATGTATGCAGGGAAGTTGTTGAAGCGAGAAATAAAACCATGTAGTGGGAACTGCAATGCTTACCAATGTACCGCCTTCATCAAGGAACGACAACATCCTTGACGAAGACAACAGGGTTTTCTATTCATTAGCTGACCATATTTATTCTAATCTCATCCCAGTCTGTTTCTACCTCAATGCCCACTAACAACACACTTGATTCAACCAACAATGTTTGTAGAATTAAATGCTATAATGTTAACTCCAACTTAAACCAATCAAAGGGCAAATAGACGACAAAAAATTTCGCTAAAAATTTAAAGACAACAACATTTTATAAACACTACAACTTTCTAACATTTCAGTTTAGATTCTAAAAGCATTCTTAAACTAATGAAAATCACCAAAATTTTAATTCCTTAAAAAAAATGCCTGCCTAGAAAAAATTCTGCTCAAAATTACATTATGGCTGTTTTATAACTTGCAAGTAAATTTTGGAACTAAATACACACATATACTCGTTCTCTAACACACTGTTAGGGTTAATAAACCACTAACACACAATGCTTATGTCGAGCTAGCAGTTGATGTGTTGACAGGTCAATTATTAGCTGTAGAATGTTGTGTAATATATTTGGAATAGATATCATATGGCATGCTCAGTTAACCTCCCCAAATTGAGTAATTTACAAGTCATGAATTCTGATAGGCTTGTGTAGTCTACGTATCTGGCATTAAAACAGTTGTGAAAATTCAATTCTGGAGTCCCATGTGGGAACAGAAAACTACTACAGTGCTTACAAGATGAAAAAAAACTCTGTGTATTTCTACATGAAATGAATCCATGGGAAAATGTATTTTTATGACAAAAGTGTCAAGTAACATCCTTGGCTGCTAAAAGAGAGTTAGCTAGAAAAAATGTGTAGAGTTTTCACCAAGTATGTTGAATATAACGGCTGTAGTTGTCAGCGTATTGACAGGGGGGAGTTGGATGGCTGAATGGATTGCTACAAGTTTTTTAATCTACCTCATGCGCACACTCTAATCTTCAGGCAGTAAGACACCATAGGAGTCAGACCCAGTCACATTTGGCTACAATACCAGCTTATTAAAAACAGCTATACAGAGAACTTATACCATGCAGTTATTTTATATAAAGTGTTATAAAAATGTCAGGACAATAAAAAACGACAAAAAGCAAACAAATAAATCTAATTACAACATTGAGCCATCTTTAAAACGTGTTAACCACTTTATAGATTTCTGTTTTTAATTTACTTAAATATGTCACATAATAGCCAATAATTTTTAAGGATTAAACAAAATATGTAGAAAGTTGCTTACCGAATCTTGCATGACCATATGAAAACAAGCAACCATCAGCGCCATTGACCACCGCCTGAACAATCTCTGTCAGACTACTCGAACAAATCTCCGTCTGGAAAAAAAAACATTGTCAAAATATAAAACTTTGGATTATTTACAGTGCAATAATGCTGAAAAACAAAATACAATGTCGCAATAGATTTCTTCGTAAAATTATAGCACCCTAATTACTCATAATAAATAAGGGGGAAATACATGTTGTTTGGAGTTTTTACTTGCAGATGACAACCAGAAAAACAAGGAATAACCATATACCATATTAAAAAAGAAATACAAAACACAAAGGCTGGAGAAAATAAATTGAAATCTTTCCGTACATTAATACAATCGCAAGGATAAGATGGGCTTCCAGAGTGATCAACACTTTACGTTGTCTGATTCCATACAACACAGCCAGAGGATATCTGAGACAAGGCTGGATTCGATACTGACACAGCCAGAGGATGTCTGAGACAAGGCTGGATTCTATACCGACAGCCACAGGATGTCTCACAGACAAGGCTGGATTCTATACCGACACAGCCAGAGAATGTCTCAGAGACAAAGCTGGATTCCATACAACACAGCCAGAGGATATCTGAGGCAAGGCTGGATTCGATACTGACACAGCCAGAGGATGTCTGAGACAAAGCTGGATTCTAAACCGACAGCCAGAGGATGTCTCAGACAAGGCTGGATTCCATACTGACACAGCCAGAGGATGTCTCACAGACAAGGCTGGATTCTATACCGACACAGACAGAGATTGTCTCAGAGACAAAGCTAGATCCCATACAACACAGCCAGAGGATGTCTGAGACAAAGCTGGATTCTTTACTGACAGCCAGAGGATGTCTCACAAACAAGGCTGGATTCCATACTGACACAGCCAGAGGATGTCTCACAGACAAGGCTGGATTCTATACCGACACAGCCAGAGATTGTCTCAGAGAAAAAGCTGGATCCCATACAACACAGCCAGAGGATGTCTGAGACAAAGCTGGATTCTATACCGACAGCCAGAGGATCTCACAGACAAGGCTGGATTCTATACCAACACAGCCAGAGGGTGTCTCAGAGACAAAGGAAAGCCAGAGGAAGATTTTTGATTAACTGTACACAGATTATATTTCCTTACAAAACAGAGAGCAGGTTGATTTTTTTAGCTGCTACATAAGTAAACAGCAAGCCATAAAAGTACAAGTCTTCAGAGTTTAGGGCTGGCTGTCAAAGTGACAATATTAGCCAACATTGTCATTTTAAGAAATCAAAGAAAACCCAAAGGGGAAAGAACCTACTGATTATTAATGGCTCTCAGTCGCCACAACAGACAAACTATTCATCGTCAGTCACCACAACAGACAGACTATTCACGTCAGTCACCACAGAAAGACAGACTAATCACTGGCTTCACAGGAAGTGTTAAAAAAGTCCCTAGTAATACAACAGCATCACAATTCTATGTAAGAAAAGAAATTCAGAAAAACCTGGAAAAAGCCATTACAAGTTATACCTTCTAAAACGTGTAACAAATTTCATCCAGTGTAGGCAACTTCGTAACACTTCACCTCTAGCGTCCATGACATATTATGATGAGAAATGTTACAGTTAAATGATGATATTGCCAAGATGTTTGAACGAAGTTAACTGGCTGATCTAATATCTACCTGAACTAACAAATATAGAGCACATCTCCAGCACATCCACAAACAGCTAATCAGTTTTGACGGCTCGCCCAAAACACATTATTTATCTAACTCCGGAAGATTAAAACATCTCCTTAACCCTGTTCCAATGGATGCCCTCTGTACCATACTGACAAGTTGAGCTATCCGACTTTCCACAAAGATAAACTGCATTTCTAACTTGCTAACAAATTATTTTGTATAAAAGTGTAACTAGGCGGCGACTTACTAGTGGTTTATATAAGACTGCCATCTGGTATCTTGGCAAACTTTTCGCAAATAAATGCGCAGATTGTGAGTGAATTTTTTTCCACTGGCTTATATAAACAATCAGCGTCTAAAAGAATCTCACTGCTTACAAGTGACTTTACTATAACATGTTGTTATTTCTTAACCCTTTTAGCATCATGTTAAAAAAAATCCTGAACAAACATTAACAGATAAAACTGAATTCACCACATACCAAAAAAACTATGAGATGCGGAGGTTATGTAATTAGAAGTTCTCTGTGGCTCTCGTGTTAAACTGAACCTTCAAAACAGGAAGTGGGTCTCCAGTTCTTCACTGCTAGTTAGTTGAT
>JAVFBZ010143544.1:53839-67556 GCA_032466195.1 Katharina tunicata | reverse complement strand
ACACACTTGATTGGTGCAGATTAGCTTTCAGGTTATAGATGGTCAATTTCAAGGTAAGTGCTTTGCTAACATAAATTTAAAATGTCACTGAAATTTTAGAAGCTTTATTGCTGTCCGCATGTAGACGGAAGCCTCCTGTGCTCTCTGAGCTAAGGAGCATCAGGAAGCCAAGGTGTTGTGGTGTCCTGTTTTCTTCCTGTAAAGGCAGTGTGGTGTCTCCGGAGTTGCCAATGGGTGGATGGCCTGTAGCCTCCTGTACCTTGGTGTTCTCTGAGCTAAGGGGCATCAAGATGTGGTATCCTACTTTCAGCCTGTAAATAATTGTGTTGTGTTCTGTGTTGCAACTTGCCAGCTTCATTTATGGTGGTTTCCTTCATTCATTAGGCTGGCTCTGCATCATATGCGTGAAATAACTTTAAATACTGTTTGTTGTTAGTGTTGTTTAGGGTGGTTTCCTTTAACACTTGGACTGACATGCTGTCACTTTAGTGAAATAACTTGAAGTGAAAAACCTCAATTGATCACAAATTATTTCTGTCCTAGTTATGCTAGTACCAGTACCATGAACCCAATATAAAGGGAAACAACTTTACTGAGACATTATAGTATACAAGAGTTATGTCCCCTGAAAAAAGTGCTTGTTGGACACTTGCTGCTTCTATGCCTGTTAAAGGGCAAAATGATAGCTTAAGCATATATTGAAAACCTGCTAATCATTCTTAAATTCATTCAATGTGATAACCAAAATCCAAATAAGTACATTTATATAGTTATGTTTAACTCAATCATCCTTAGTTATCAAAGCATGTACATTTTTCTTTCTCAACATCTAATAAAATGTACCTTTTTTGCTGTTTATTACTAGAAAAAAAAGAGATACTTTCCAATGTCCGGTCTAAGTGCTCACACAGAGAGTCTAATACTACTAGCAATCTTCGTGGGTAAAAAATTAAGTTTTGCTTTCTATCTTGAGCATCTTGTACATTTTTTCTCTAGATTTATAAAATAGGCCTATATTTGAGATTTTTTTAAGCCAATTTATTTAAAGGACAGGTTTAATTTTCAAGAGCCCTGCAGGAGTCAGGGGTATATATTATACATAGGCTGCTGCTCTGATCTGCTTCGATGCACCGCATGGTTTCAAAGCCATCATTCTACCAAACAGTTATATGAGGCTGCTACCAGCTACAGTGAGCAGCAATGTGGTTTTTGTGAGCTGTCCTCCAAACACAGACTATGTTTCATTCAAGTGAAATACATTTGAGTACCATGCTAAACACTTATAATTTCATACATTTTATTTCTGATGATTGATCATTTTATAGTTGAATTAACTAGTCCTAACTCTTAGTTAGACTAGTTAAGTAAATTTCTAACCAATCATTCTTCATATGTGAGAATCAGTGTGCCTATTAAATATCATTGCAATTATTATTATTGCACATGTAAAATTGTGTTCTTTGCGAATTGGGAACAAATATTTGGAACAGTTAATTGAAAATTTTGTTAATTGGAAACCCTTTAAACAGAAATATTGCACCCGTAATTACAGTTTTTTTTTATAAGAAATGTGAGTAAGACAAATGAACACAATTTATGACAAAATAACTTTTATTGCAATATTTACAGCAAGCATTATGAAAAGATTGGAATTTGGAGAAATGTAAAAATCTAATTTTTGATTTGACTGAGCATTCAGTCGATCAAAAATTAGAAATTCATGTCTCCAAAACATATCCATTAAACTAAAAAATAAATAAAAAAAAAACAAACTATAGTCAGTCACCATTACTTTATACCTGCACCATTTTAAGTGCATATAAATAGTGCTTTAGACACAGTGTGACAAACACATATATTTATCATACTTAATATTTATAGGTATTTACAAACTTTTTTTCTTACAAAGTCACTGAAATAAATCAACAGTTCAGGAAGTTTGCGTAGAAATACTTTTTTGTACATATTTTCAAAAAAATTGATTAATTTATATGCTCTAATTGATCAGTAGGTGTCATAGCTCCTGGTCTTCAAGATACATGTTCATGTCATCATTTATGAAGGACCAAATGTTAATCATCAGTATACATATTTCATTGAAGACAGTTGATATGCTTCTAAGTTAACAATTAAAGACCATAATTTAATATTACCCTCATCTATCCCAAGCGATTACATTTTTCTAAGCCTCAATATAGACACCAGAATTTCTCAGCTAGTCCATCCCACTCAGTAGTATGATTTTGATGGTTATTCTCCAGTTTGTGTGGTCGTGGTTGTCTTGATAAAAGTCAGGAGCCAATATTTAAACTTGTATTTATAGTGTCATTAAGCAGCAACAAACCTTAGCCATTTGATAACATTGTGCTTTATATAAAACGGCAAATAGCAATGAATGTGGTGCGTAAAATAGCAAACAAAACTCCTATGGAAACTTGTGAAGGCACACAGTGTTTTAAAAAGTTCATGCCTAAAGGGAAAAGGTGAGGTTTTGTACATGAAGGGAAGTAACTGTGTATAACACACAGAGTAGAAGCTCTGTGAATTTGAATACAATTATGCTGTAAAGATATGTAACTACAGTTTGTCACAAAACATAAGCACTTTTTGTGTTGTGATCACATTTTATGAACACAAACGCTTTAAACTGTACACATTTCACAGTTCTTGCACAACAGTTTTCATAGTTCACTGTTTTCCCTACCTCTTAGTTTATTAACACTGATTTAATTGATAAACCCTGTCTTCAGCGTAAATTCTTCTCAGCACTTTTCAAGACTTCCTGCCTTTTTTCTGTCGCAATTTTTGTCTGAAAATAGGCACCTCACAAGTAAGTTGATTGTTCAGGCATTCTGCTCAGTCAAAAAGGAAGTGCATAGTTAGAGGTTCCAATTTAAAGAAAAACAGTCTTTTATCCTGACCATCTTGTAAGATTTTGTAAGAAGGTCATGTTAGTATTGTGTGGTTTTTAGGTATCTTCAATTCATCTCCAGATGTCTAAGTTGTTTTTATAGAAAAGTCTCTGAATCCAGTAAAAATGACAAATAAATGTGCAGAGGTTTTAGTGGAGATTTTATGGTTGAATATGCCCTGAATCCAGTGAAGAAGAATGTATTGTGGACAGCTTTGGGACCATCTGTCCATTCCAATAATCAAACCACTTTCTCAAAATGGCCATCTACACTACATCTCAGATACAGAACTGCCAATGGCACCATGGAGTGTAATAGTAAAATGACAAGAAAAGGTTGGAAAAAATAACAAAATGAGAGGAAAAACTACCCCCAAATCTACATAATCATGTGTGTTGATCGAAGTCTCTACGCTGTTTCTGCTGGTTTTATTGATTTGGCTTGGAAGGACTTGCAGGGTCCGCTGATGTTCGTCTGACAGAAAATACCCCTCTCAGAGAGCTTGTAATTGGGCCTCACCATGCTGACCCTCTCCACTAGTTTGCCTGACTGAAATCCGTGTAAGTAATTTACCTGCCAGTCACAAGTCGATAGAGGTTTTAGATAACACTGGAGATTTGAGGAAGTTAGTACCTCAAACATTTGGAATAGTCCTCATCGTTTCCCTGATCCTGTCAAACATACTCCAGTCCATTATACTATATCACACTCACAGTCATTACCCAGTACTTGTTTTATCTCATATATAACAAGGCTGATTTCCAAGAGGTTTTTTTTTTTCATGTGCAAACATGAACAGAATTACACATAAACAAATTACAATGAGACAAACTGTTGTCTAGTGATTTGAACAGGTAATTTGTTTCTGGTCGATGTATATTAGCTGTAACCCAACATTTTTCCATCAATCAGATTTGTTATTTGACTTTTTTTATTTTTGGTCTGCCCACTTGTTAACCTACATAAATTAATTGGTTATTAATATTCTCCACATATGTATAAACATCTGATGGAATTATGAATTTATTGTGCTATATCCTCGTGGCATTTTTTCTTCTTCTTACTTCAACTGTTTTTGCACAGGCGAGACGGATATTTTTCAAGCTGGGGTGTTAGTGTGTGCGATACGGTGAATGGAAAATGTCAGCCATTATGATTGATATCGGTTTGGTCGAATAGGAGTAAAAATTGATCTTCCGTTTTTCACTGGAATCTGCTACAAATCCTCTGGGAGCAATAGAAAGGGATTCTGTATTTGTATTGTATTTCTCTTGTTGTCACTTTCATAAATGTAGCCTATCAGACATTATCAAGGAGGGATCTATGAAATGCTGAATGAAATGAGTGGGGAAAAATTGGCTTGTATTTCCGAACAGATTGGACAGTGTGATGCTAAATAAATAAACAGTAAGATTTATTGAGATTCATGTACTTTCTGAAAATTTCTTGTCGGCATAGCCTAAGCCATACACTAGATAAATGTGCATAATATCTTTAGGAAGTTAAAGTAAAGGCTGATTACCAAATATTTGTCAATAACCTAATTATTTTGTTGTTGAAAGTACTAATGGTTTCTTGGCCTTTTGAAAGGTTTTAAAAAACACATTGTTCATATATGAAATTCAATATTTCATCCATAATTGATTCTTCGAGTAACGTTAAGGTATAGAGATGACTGATGCAATAAACAGAGCAAAACCATATTGTTACCATGGAGTCGAAAATGCACCTAATTGGTGTGTATGTTTAAGTCCTGTTGTTATATATAGAAAGATGAATGTATATGCACTATGTTTGTGGTTTAGTTTGAGAAATATCTGTTTGATTGGGCTGCTGATGAGACAGTGTGTTCAAGGATATGTGTCAGTCCATGTAATCAATAACACTCACCGCTCTTATACAATATGTTTCACACTACCTATTGATTGTCATATAGAAATGTGGAACACGCTAGTCTCAGAGTCTGTCACTGCTATAAATATAGGTTCCCACAGTTTCATCTGGCAGATCATCACCTAAACCGAGCTCTATGTTTAAGCCAGCACCTGTGTCCAATGGGTGTCAGATCTCCTTGCAGGCTTTGGTGGGATATCAGATAGAACCACAGACATATCCACAATTATTATTGCAATAATTTCACAGACAATGCTGATGAAAAAATGTAATTTCATCAGGAAATCAGATCCTTCTCATTGTATCAGTAGAACCTACCTAAAATGACAACGTTTGGCAAATTATGGTTGATTTCTTCTGCCGTGGCAATTTCTTGTTATAGTTGTTTGTGAATTTACTACAGATTGAGACTAACAGTGACATGTTGTTCTGTTGATTCCACCAGCAATGAATGAGGGATAGAGAAGAGTGAACACCTGCTAACCCAGGCTCTGTAACCTGGTATGGTTATCAGTCCAGAGAGGACAGCCATAAATCAGACATCCTATGACACACATGCCATGTAGGTGAACTAATCAGCGTAGAATAGGCCCACTTTCCAGATGGTCGTCTGGTATTGTCGAAGTCTCCAGATCACCTCTGTGGAAATACAAGAGCCTAACAAAGACAAGAGTCAGACTCCATTACAGCACTGTTCATATGCTCTAATGTTATCATAACATAAAAAACGTAATCAAAGTTAATATTATCACACAAAGGCTAGGGAATAGAGAGTCTGTGTTGGAGATTGGCTCCTTGTTCTTTATAGCTATATCTACTGTTGCCTGTGTTCTACTGGTTGCCACCGTTGTTGTTGTAGTCTGAGTGACTGGCACAGTGGCAGCTGTACATAACATTGTGTTAGGATCCCGAAGCCAGATATGCATCCCGCTCACTATAAAATTATCGTTGTACATGCACCGGGGTAAAGGGGTGGATCCAAATAAAAACTGAAACAGATTAAAGTAGATGAAAGTTATATAAATTTGCTTTTAAGAGCACTCATAATAATTTACATCTGAATAATAACAACATAAAGGCGGAAATATTGAATTACATACGAGTGGAAATAAGTGATATTAAGGAAGCAAATACTTGACGCTTTAGAGATTTGTATTCTTTAGACACTTGGCTTCTGGGAACCATATAAATCTGAAGGATTGGTATGTTTGACATGTTCAGGGGTTAACACTTACTGTTCAGCTCATAAACACTAAGAGTGGATGTTTTCTTTTTGTCTGGAAGTAGTATACCTCTCAAGGGACTGACAGCGAGCTCAATTATCATGATGGACACCACCAAACATTGACAGATTCTCTGTCTCTATTGGGAACTACCGCCATTGGAACTCACATGGCAAACATTTTCAATTTAACACCAGATATGATCATTGCCTGCTGGTCAGAAACATTGCTTATGAGTTAAAAATGACCAGTCCAGCAGAAGTCATGACCTCCACCCATTATGTCTCATCAGACTGTTTGCTAAATAGCAGGTTTTGACACTTTATCTCTCTTCTCCTCATTTCCTCTCTTATACTGATGGGGTAATGGACACAGTTGATTGATAGCATTGGTCTATTCATACCCAGACTTGTACACTCTTCAAGTTCCCTACAGACTAGAACCTTGCCAAATATACATAATTATGAAGAGCTGGGTTTAAAATTGTCTGCGCCTACATTTATCTACTCACTATAACCTAAAGGCTTTAGTGGTCTGGTAATATTTTATCTGCGGGTCAACCTACAGTTTCTATTGATTTAAAGACATTCATGTAGAATTGGTCTTCAATATTTTTTCCCATTTACATTTATGATTTCCCTTCCATTTTAAGTAGCACACATGTAATCAGATGCTTTGTGTCATTCAAATTAACAGATACTTGTATAAGAAGTTTGTTAAGTGTCATTTTTTAATAGGATTTTAAGGTATTCTTCATCCAGCCAGTCTCAATGGAATCTGAGCTCATTCGTCTAAATTAGAACTTTTAAGTCCGTATCTTATAGATGCCAGAAAGATCAACATCCATTTACAATTTTTGGTTAGAATGTTTGATGTACATGTACTTACAGGGTAATAGGTGGGTTTGAGTTTAAACCAACCCATATCTCCGGGTATGTTTCGTTGTGTAGGACTCCCCTGAAACGCCCAGCCGAATGCCCCTAACTGGCCCTCTGTGTTATACATGAGAAACACTGGGTACAGATTCTCACAGGGCATGTTACGGGAAAGATTCAGAAAATAATGCATTCCTGTAAAAAAAAGTTGTGAATTAAATTTAAATAATTTTCCTTCAGGTTGAATGTTAGTTTCTGTACATCAAACTGCAATTTGTTCAAAACGTATAGTACAGCAGTGCCTATTGACTAAATTGCCATAACCAAAGACAATTTACCAATATTGTTTCAAATTGTTTCATACTTATATTTTACCACCTTTACAACAATATATACCCAATTTGCTTATAACTTGTATTTGGACATTAATAAACTGCACACCACATGTATAGGTGTGCAATGCATTATATAAGAATAAGTTATTGCCTTTTCTAATCTCATTGGCAGTCAAGTTAAACCTGGCTGTCCAAATCATGAAGGCCTCGTGCCAGTTACTACAATAGTACATGAAGTTGGAAAAACAAAAAATGTTGATGTGTTAATCTGTTGATTGTAACTTCGTATCTTTCATGACTTCATTCTCCTAAAACGTGTTCAGTTACAGTAAGTTTCCAACAACAGTCTCCATTATCAGCATCGCACTGCAACTGACTCTTATAGACTTTTTCTTTTAAACAAACATGTCAAACATTTTGTCTGTTCAACAGTAATTGCTTTCTATTTTCGTGTGGATTCTGTTTCTTTTGTTTAAGGTATTAGCTTTCTGCAACTCGTGGACTGAAAAACTCTGTAATGGTTCTACTGGTAGACCGACATCTAACCCTTTGCCTTGAAGTTAAACTATGAAAATCTTGCACAATACTGTTTTCTTTTTATATGGTTTCTGTTCTTGAGGATTTGATTAATTAAGTTTTAGATATTTTTCTCTATTTTGGGGAATAAATAGGCCATGGCCCTCTGGTAAAAAAAGTGCTTGTAAAAGTCCACATACTACTGTTTCTGAAAAATAATTTCAAAGATACGCTTTTAAGTCCAGTCAAAAAATTTTAGAAGGCTGACATATCAAAACAGATTTTGCTTAAGATATACTTGTCAAATATGCTTAGAGAATTTCAAATGATTTAAACTCAAAAGCACTTAAAACCGTAAGCATATTAATGTTTGAATTTATCATAGGCTACATGAATTTGGTATGTTCTATCTGAGATGTAAATAGTGAAAGGCCTTTGTGTTGAAAAGAACTTGTGAGAGATTTTAACCCTTTCAACACATAAGGTTTTTGTTTGTGGAAGAAGTTTGTGGAAAGTGGGCCTTAAGGTGAAACCCAGCTGGCCTGCCTATTTGTTATGAGTATTTAAGTGTTGACAGGAGAATTGTTACTGGGGTCTCCCTCATTTCAGAGGTCATAAGGCTGGCTGTTGTGTTAACATAGAATTAATCAACCATCTCCTTGTCATTGTTTCTGTTATGTCTGTACAAGTCAACCTATGTTCCTAACAAAATGACAAATGTGAACAACCGAACCCGGCTCAAAATAGTACTCTCTTAACACAACATAAATATTAAATCTCACTTTCTATTCTTGTAAACTCAAAAACCCAGAGAAGTCCCAAACTAGGATAATGTTTTGTTAAGAAATATAAAACTTTGAGAGGAAAAAAGAGAGGAAAGCAATGTTGTAATTAAAGCTAGATTTGTGTTCAGTTTACATAAAAAATAAGATGGAAATGGCTTAAAAAGACATTCATATAAGCAAGCTGTGAAACAGTTGACTATGATGGTGGGATAAAAAATGTAAATCTGTAACAGAGGTTAATTCAGAGTTCGAATAAACACCAAATAGATAAGTAAATTTGTTCACATAAGTTTTTGATAGTTGATATTCAAGTGAAGCGTAGGGAAATGCTCAAATGTAACATACATGTACATTGTTAATCTGCTACAGAGAGTGTGTATCAATGTTAGGATTGTTTTTGTTAGAAGTGCTTGCCATCACTTGGCTCTCATACACCCCCAGGGGGTGTTTCCTTGCCCTTTAAGACTTGAGCTGTCTGTACTGGTAGATGGGAATAAGGACCACACAGTTAGCTCCAGAAGAAAAAGTCAAACACTCCCTGTGGATATAGATACAAATAGAAGAGTATGTAAAAGTAAGTTATGGTATCTACTTACCCATTTGAGGCATACATGTTCCCCTCACCCACTGGGGACCTAAATCCTTGGAGTGAAGTGGAATCTCCATATAATCTGTCTCTGCATTTAATCCCATTTGTATAAACAACCCTGGACCACGCCTGGCTTTTGTATCTGTAGGGTTACATATTAGTCTAGGGTGTTTAAAATATGCTGAAAGAAAGAAAATCATTTATTACAAATACATATCACACCTTAAATGTAAATATAAAACAGATCTCTTCTTTTATTTTAAGTAACAGCTTACAAAACTTTCTTTTTTACATGTTGAATCGATTGAAAGTGTTTTTTTTTTTTTAAATGTTCAATATTCTTAAAAGCTTTTTATCCTTTTTTTTATAGTTTTAAAACCATTTAAACCAACATCTGAATTATTATTAATGGGTCTGTATGGATGCTTCTAGGCAGAAATGGAACGTGAAATCAAATTATTCAATATGACTGAATATTTAAGGAGGTTGCATTTAAAAAATCTGAAAATGTTTGCCGAGAACCCTCCCTACCTGTTAGTGTATAAGACGGTATTCCTCTTGAATTCCTCGTACCAGGTAAAAATGGAGGCAAAAGGTTCTCAGGAGGCAGGGGAATGGATTTGTTGTAAGAATTATAACCCCACAAATTACCAGGTATCTGAAAGTAAAATAATGACAGTTTTTATAACTTTTTTAAAAGCTACTTGTATGGATTTACATTCACTTATAATGCCGAAAACCTCAGTAGGAAAACGCGGTCTGAAATTATCCTTTGAAAGTGTATTCAAATCCTTTTAATGATTCATTTGTTCAACTTCACAACATAACTTTGTTGATAATTCTGTTTGCAACTTCTTCTGTTCGTGATACTGTTCTTGCTATTTTTTGTATTGTACTGTTTGTAAAAAAATTGGACAAAATATTATGATTATCGACATTGATTCTGTTTGCAACAGTGATACTATAACTTTATTTTACTATTTTTTGTATTGTACTGTTTTGACAAAGTAACAACGACAATAGGACAAAATAATATTATTACCGATCTCCAATTATTGTGAGGTCGAGTGTATCAGTATAAAGTTGTATCACTGAATTACATCTTGCTGGCTGTTAAGTCATTGATAATAACTGTTGTTGATGGCATCAGATAAACACCTAATACTAGTTGTTACTAGTATGCTTTACAATAGAACAGAGAACAGAACCTAGATGCATGTATTCTGAGGGCTGAAGGTTGATAGATAACCTGATGACAGTCTGACTAAATTACCTACTTTTTATCAGCCTTAATGGCATTGGAATGAAATAGAAACATCTAATTGGGAGAGTGGCCATTGTATGATAAATCATGAACATGGGACTATTCCCTAATGATGATGCCTGTTCATTGATTTGCATTAGGGACTGGAAACACTGGAACCGACTTCAACCGAAGCCCTATTTTCTAATGATTGTTAGGATCTGTTTATATGGTGTATTGTGGCTAATACGCACCATGATCCACTACTGTCAGTAAGATGGCTTTGAGTAACAGTCTAGCTCACCTATTGTACATATCCTTACTTCAAATCCTGTGGATATTCTCAAGACCGTAAAAGCAATGGAGATGATGCCAGCTATCTTACATACACAGATATTAATGTGCAATATTGTTATTGGCCAATAAGTATGGCTGATGGAGTATCTCTGCTAAGTATATTCCCATTCTCCAGGACAGATAATCTCACATCATGTCAGATAATACATTGCAGAGCTAATCAATAGGAGGGAATAGATTCTAGCTGTCTCTATACACATTAACTCAGGCTCTCGGTCCCTCTCTCATTTAGCCCGCACTTCACTTGCACTCTCTTATTATACAAAATGTTTTTTCTTACTCTAATAGCTCTGTTGAAAAGGTTGTATATGATAGGCTGCCTGCTATGATATTGGCAAACATATGCCAGAATATATTCAGTGTGTAGGGAACGTGTTTGGATGAACTGTCAGTTAACACTTCTGTACACAGATGTGAAAACCATCAGGATAAGACATCATGTGGTATTGGCACAGGAAATGAACCAAGACCAGCCATTTAGATGCATGATAAACACCCTAATTAACTGCCTCTTCTGGCCAGTTGACCACCATCATCATTCCCTAATATCTCAATCACATCTTTATATACTTCTATCTATGTCCAGATCAAAGCTGTAAATTAAACAGACCGTCATGTTTGAATAGACCCATAGACATAGGGTAAAGTCCATTTCTGTAAGCCATTGACTTGAATTTTCTTAAAGGCCCAATTTGGAACACAAAAATAACTGGACTTTTTATGTAAGCATGTGTGCTGTATGAGAGACAACATTTTATTAGTTATATCCAATCTTTATCATGTGGAGAACCGTGTTTGAGTCGACATTGTGGTGGACCAGTGTTTTTATGTTTGTAAGATTAACTCATAACCCCTTTTTGCAATGATAAATACAGAGAGGGGAAGAAAAAAGAACCTTTGCTGAACACATTTTAATGCTGTTTTTCTAATTGAATGACTGTTATATGCTAAAGTAGTTTATTAATTTTTTTGTCTAGTAGGTCATGGAAAAATTTGTAATTGTGATCAAATGAATACACAGAAGAATCACAATGTGATACTTAATTTCAACTTATCTTTAACACAAATTTTTAGCTATTAATAGGGTATTAAATGTATCTTTCAAGCAGATTCTCTGAAGCAAAAATTTAAGTGGTATTGATTTAATATCCAAATAATTTTACATTGCTTCCATTGGACTTGAGGAAATTTCAAACAGGTCATCATAAACATTAACCCGTATGGCAGATGTGTTCTATGTACAAGAGCTCAGCATTTCGTATTGCCTGCAGTATATATCTATAGAACATGTACTTCTAGTAACGCAAAGCTTGTCTGTGTTTCTGCTGATTGAACTGCTCGGAAAAGTCATTAATTATAGAATGGTAATCAGCCTGTTGTAAACTGTACTAAGGAACGCAATTTTATTATATCTGGCATATACATTTACATATGCTACACTTTCCAGCTTTATATCCATTGCCATAGAAACAAAACCTCATTCCTTAAGTATCCTTCATTAATAATTCACATTGTCATTGCGTCATTGGTTATAAGAACTGGAAGTGAACGACCTATGATCTGTTGTCAAAACAAATCATCCCAAATTACAATGTTGGTAGCCCATAATTGGGGGTAATTCCATCCATAAAATTCTGTAATAGAATTGGTCTTTGGTGCTGTAACATTAACTGCAAATTGGAAATGACTATGAGAAACTAAAAACTATTCAAAGCAGAAATAGAATATTGTGAATTAGTCTTAGGCAATTGATTGTCAATAAACATGTCGACTAGGGATTAATTAAGGTGAATAGCTTATGTTACTATCCCATTATGGCCTTTATCCTCCTGGTATCCAAGTGTTAATTTAAAATAGTTTTAAAGAATAATAGCATCCATATAGAAATAATAGAAATGAACTATTCAAAACCTGACTAAAATTAAATGACAAATTAATCAAATTACTTAACCTCTATTCTATATTAATAGAACTCTGTTTTCATTGCATGTAAGTTGAATATGTATGCACATCTACTCAACACTATTATTTTAACTATAATAAGTTTGATTCTATGTTGGGATCCTTCTGTGGCTCATTGTAGCCTGTTTGAGATCGAAGTCAAATAAATAAATAAATAAATAAAAAGTTTTCTGATGGCTGTAGAGTTTGCTGGGTGGTTTTACAAGGCATCTTCCCAGTTTTCCACCATACGCTGGCAACACAAAATCGCGTATGAGGCCAAACACCATTCAAATAAATAAACAAATCCAGTAGTTAAGATGTGACATAGTGGTATATGTGCCAAGAATTTTTTTTTTTAATTTTATGATTTGGTGTTGATATTTACTTTTATTTATGAATTAGAGTTGTTCAGTTTTCTTCTGCTTTACAAAATAAGTTGCCTTCAACATTTGGCAATTGTTCTTTAGTAAGCAACCAAAAAGGCTTATGGTAGATGTAATCCATCTGACCACCGTTTAAATAAAGTGGTAATATATAGCCATTAACTCTTATAAGCTAGTTGATTCTGTAAGCCATTGTCTATAGTAATGTGGAATTCATTGACCAGTATTTTACTGCTGATCCCGGCTCCTGTACCTATCTGATCTGTCTGTTTTGGAGTGGTCAGTGTTTCCATCCTGATCTCCAACACTCTCTAGGAATGGAGTCTGTTTAACTACTGATTAACCTAAATTGACTCTGTATATTATTGTTAGTGGTTGATGTAGGTGGTCAGTCTGCTGGCTATAGACACATTCCCTACAGGCATCTGTAAACAGCAGACACTCCTGAAGTGGATTATAATGTACTGCCAACTGACCCTTCTTAAATATTTACACAATCACCAAGAGTATTTTGGTATAAATATATTGATATTAAATATGAGTAGGACCAAGTCATTAAAATGGATTGATATTAAACTGATTTACAATTATATTTGTTTTAGGAACATATGCAACATAACTATGGTGGCGATCTTGTGCAGTATGTTTTGTTTTCATAAAAA
>JAVFBZ010143544.1:21595-35883 GCA_032466195.1 Katharina tunicata | reverse complement strand
AGATCCCCACCATATAAATTGTTTCTGCTCTGTACCACAACTGGTCTAAGACTGCCTTTTACACATCTTTATGTTGGAAACAAAGGAAAGTTTAACTTTTATTAAATAATGTGTGCAAAGTAATATTTATGACTGATAAACTAGTGTAATTAACACTATGTGTATAAAAATATTTCCAACGGATTTACTGATAAAAGTGTAATAAAGTTTAATAAAGAAATGACTTCATAAGTAGAGAGAACAATACGGTAACAAGAAAATTAATTTATTTTAGTTCCTTTTTTGCGTAAAACTTGAGTTGTCCATTATGCAATAAGACTCATTTAGTTTTTAGAAGACAGATACATGGGTATACCTTTGATATAGTTTTACAGTTTAAAATTGACCTTTTTTTTCTTTTTCTTTTTTTTTTTCGCTTAAGTTAATGATGATGAATTTAAGTGTTTCTAACAATATCATTGTCAAACCAATGTCATCCCTGCAGTGAGGTTCCCTACTGGTGCCATAAGTGGATACCTTTTGCCGCATTGTGACCAACATTGACTAGAATGGGTATATAATGAGTGTGTGACAGTGAGGGATATAATCACCCTTGTAACACGGCATGCTTGTATTGTGACTGACACAACCACCTGCTCCTAGCTGACAACCACGCACAATTACTGCCACTAAGACGATTACTGACAATTGGCCATCTTTTCTCAACGATCCAACTTAACATTGTTTAGGAGATATTCTAAAAGTTTAATGCCACTCTTTACAACTTTTGTTTTTCAATTATTGAAATGAACACAAAAAATTAGTTATGCGGTTAATGTAATATTGTCCATTTTCAATAGAAGATACATGTATCTACGTCATAGTTGATACCTTAGGGTAGCCGTCCTCTCCAATTGAACGGTTGTCCTCCTACACCTCCTTCTTCCTTAACAACCCTACCCAATTTACTCTTCTTATTTATTTATTAAAAAAATGCTGTATATGAAAGCTACCTATGGTTTAAAGGTAGCCATTTTTGTCAGAAACATGACAAACATTTATGAAACAAATAACTGATAGCCAAAAGCAATCACTGGCTACAGCAGAATTCTGTCCACTCTATGTGTAGGCTTCCTACATGTACATGTATGTATTCAAGACACATCGAAGGCTGTAAATGGGATAATTAGTGTTTTGGAAATGTGTAGTTGTTCATTGCATGGAAATGTGGTAACAATAAGAAGCACAGTGTGAAAATGTGAATTAATTAAGACAGAAACCCGTCAGTAGCACCTGTTTTTTTTTTTAACTATTTCCTGATTTCATATCATGGTCTTGTTGAATTCGGGTAATGCTCCATTATAATATAGAGTTACAGGAAAATCAAAATTTAATCAAAAATACTCAAATTGGTTTTGTTTGAAATATGTTCAAGACACTTTATATTTAACCTCAAAAATTAATTGGACCAATCAACACAAAAACTAATAATATGCGATGTTGAAACACATGCACAGGTATATAGTGTCTGGAGAAAATGTCAGTGTGTTTTAATTAACAACAGGTTCTGATCTCATTATGTACATGACCCCAGATATAATATCTAACTTAATCAATCTCTTTGTCTTCTGTTACCATCCCATATATTACAAAATTTCACAACTTTTACAAGTAGGCTACTTCAAGTGAGAAATTGAAAACAAAAATTGTACTTGATCTGTTTTGGGAATTAGTTTGTTTGTTGTAGTTGTTTGGTTTTGTGTTTTAAAGAGAGTTAGCCAGTTAGTTTTAACTTAAAGTGTATGTTTCTTTCTCTGTTTAAATTTATACCCAAAATTTTTTTACATGTCACAATGTGTAGTTCTTCTTTAACTTGCTCTTCCATGGGAAGTGACACATTCATTTACTTCTGTATACATATATTTATTCATTATATTGGTGAATATTTCACATAAATCTTAACAATTTTTAATACCCTCTCTTTGTTGCCGGTCAAAATGGGTACATTGTGGAAGCGTAAACAAGCGAATCAAGTCTGAAATGGCATTCAATTTGCTTATGAAAATCAAACCCAATGTCAAATTAAATGCTCTGATTCTGAAACAGGAACTGAATCATAAAAAAAGAAATGATGGAAGATAACTGCACTTGTTAAATTGTTTTAGAATGAACAGTGGCTCATTGTTAACTGTAGAATCGATGGTCGAATTCATGCTTCATAGAGATTGTATTATTTTATAGACAGTACATAAACACCAGCAATTACAAGAAATTACAAGTGTCCTTGTAAATAGATTTACATTGTAACTTAGCTTTGATGAGGTTTCCATTATAGACTATAGCATGGGTTAATTATTGGATGAGAAAAAAGCCCTCTTTCTGTAGCTAGAGACAGGATATCCTGCCGGCCTTGCTATTAGAGGAGGTCTATAGTCATTTTACAAAGCTAATAACTGAAGGGTTTGGCACAATACGGAAATTAGACAAAAAGACCATTTTTATGTCTCATCCATACTGAGTTAAAAGTCATTAGTCATTTACTAAGAAATATCAGGTTTGCAAAATGTACATCTCTCTGGAATTGTTACCTATTACATGTCTTTCATTAAGCCAGGGTTCTCTGTAAAAGGTGAGTAATGGTTCTAATAAGCACAAAAACAACATACAGCTGTATACAGGATTGTGTACACAATTCAAACAAAAAAAATCATCTGCATGTAAAATCTATACAGAAATTAAATCCATATACAAGACTCTGTTAAAAATTATGGAGCGAAGTTTAAATTTATAAAACTTTTCAAAATATTTCCAGAAAAGAAAGATGATTTAACGTACATGTATATGAAGTTTTAAAAGACAAAACTAAAAAGGTAGTGTGAGAGGGAACAATATAAATGTTTTTAAAAAAAATGTGGTAGAAATATGTCTTTAAGAACTCGCTAGACAGCACTGTAAAAGACAAAAACAACTTAGTTTGAGTATACTTTGTTATGCTGTCAGTGTTGCGCCAGATACTATATTTATGTAAACATTGTTTAGAAACTGCTGAATTCCATGCTGATGTGGCTATTTTCTTTTCTAGTACCTCAATCGTTAGTTTGACAGTGTTAATGAGTGGATTACAGGGTCTAACTCCCAAGCAAATAGAGATGTAAACAACAGATAGTACATCTGGTTTTCAGATTAGGTCTCTGCAACTGGAACATTGCCCTTTGGAATAGGATCTCCCTGGTTATACCCAGTTACACCCTGCCACAGCATCCAGCAGTCTTTCACTTCATTAGCTACATCCCACTACTTTTTTCAACACTACAAATATTTTGAAAGCTTGAAATAACATGTTTTCATTAGGGAGAATTTACCAAATGGATTTCTAAAAAAGACTTCTGGTAATAGCAATGCTTCCTACTAGAGATATTTTGTCATTAACAGTTATTGAAGCTGGGCCTCTGTTTTGCTGACTGTATTTTTTCTGCCAGTTTTCCTCTTTGGTTTCATGGTGTTGTTTTACTTGTAACATCCTGGATTGTTAGGCACTGCTCAGATGATGGCATTTCAAACAGCACAACTCTCTGATCATATCGTCACTATAACCGTCACTATAACCAGTTCAGCCCACATTGTTGTTGTTGTATGTTATCTCGCTCAATCAGGGACTACAGTTTGTCTGTCTCTGAACTGACATGTTTTGGATTACTGATTGAACTCAGCTGGATTTTACTGATTAACATCTTAAATAGAAAAGCCCGAAACAGACATTGTAAAAAAATATTTTGTTGTATAACCTGTTTAAAACACTCTTCATAATCAAAATAAATTAATTACTCGGAATAAAAAATCTGTCCTTTCATTTGAAATTTGTTGTTCTTCTGAGGTCGAAGATTTACTGAAAAAACTTATCTGCAATAGTGCATACATGTACGCACAGGATTTTAGGGTAATTGAAATTTTTTTCCTCTAAGAGGAAAAAATTCCTCCCAGAATGGGGTTAAGTTTTTAATTGAAAAATGTATGTGTCTGTCATATTGAAGGAAAAAGTTTGTCTGATATCATATAAATGGAGCAAAGTCTGTGGAATTTGTGTATGGATTATTTAGTATTCAGATCTTGTATTGTTGGACATTTTGACTGATGTGTCTGTATCTAGTTATAGAGAATGACTTTATAAGTTTAGAAAGAAATAGCCTAGCTCCAGACGCCTGTAAGAAATTACTCTGCAGCCGCCCAGACAAGTGTTCATGCCATGTTGGTATTTCGACTTTTGGTACAACACATTTCCACATTGTTCTGGGTTAAAATATATTCCTGTGTCTGGCATGTTTTTAATTTACAGTCCCTCTTGAAATGTGTGATGTGTTAAAAATGGAGAAGTTTACCAGTGTCTGGTTGTTGTCCATCATCAATGCAGCTTCAACCATTACCAGCTGTTCTCCCCACAGAACAGGTGTCATGACAACCATGTTTATTCAGTCTTCTCCCACAAACTCTGCCCTTTTTACATAACCCATTCTTTTGTCTACCTGAAATCTATCAGGGCTGTTTAAATAATACCAGTTTAATAAAACCTTTATTTTGACAGATGTTATTAAAATTTAAGTGATGACACATTTCAACCATATGATTTATTTCCTTTGTGCTGGATCAAAAATGCAAAGTAATTTTTTATTTTATTTTTTTTTTAAGAGATTTAAATTTTCATAAAGTATACAAAAATATACTCTAAGACATGCTACAAATTTTATTTCACCACTGATAATTATTTTATATTTTTTGATTTGGAAAAAAAAAACGAATGCAGCAACTTTCTGACCTGCACTGCGAATTTATTGACTGGCATTAATGATTATTAACTCTCTGCCATTCTCTAGCTGAACATAGTGCAATTAATTTGGTCGTCCTTATTATTATTTCTTAAATTTTGACTCCCTTGACCCTTAATTAGATTTATGTGAATGAAAGGAAATTTTGTGCTTCTTGTTGGAAGTATAGATAAATTACCCATGTTTTTTCATACCTTCATGAAGGAAGCTTTGCATTGTTGAAATTGCTGCATGTTTAATTTCCAAGAATGAAGATAGAGGATTGCTTTAAAGGGCAAACCATAAATGGAGAAAAACTGTGACAGGTTGGGTGGAAATAGACTGAGCTGTCATCAGCCAATTTCCCTGGCTGAGCTGGACTTCCTGGCCCCCCTACACTACATCCGTAACTCGCCCTGTGCTCACAGTCACTTTTTCTCGGCTGGTCAGGTAGAGATGTCAAACATCCGGATCAACTGATATCATGGTCTTTTGCTCAGTTGATAAATCTATCTTTTTGCGGTACTGGTACATCTGTGTGTAGCTGCCCATTATATTTGTCACTGTTCTACCTTATTGTTGTTCTCTGTTAGACATTCCATATATATCTTAAACTTAGTACTTGTTGATATCTTGCTGTGTCATACATATTGTGCCTATATGATGATGATGTTGACATTTTTCTCTTTTGCTGGCTTAGCCACTACCCCTATTTTTCATCTCTTGTATCAGCAATTTTAGGTAATTTGGCCCACAGAGCTTTGGCTGCCATTTGACCATCCTGCCAATTCTTAGTAATCTTCAAAATTAAGCTGTGCATATCAGTCCAAATGTTTTTTTCATTTCATTTTGACTAAAATGTAGTATTTTGTAAAGTTGCCCAAGATATTTTGATTAAAACTTACTTCAGTTACATACATCATAACATGTTAAGTTACAGGATAAGGTATCTGTGTCTGATGTATTATTGTTATTTGCCTACATTTGGCAGCCACAACTACCTATTTATACAGGACAAGTCAACATAAGAGCTATGGCAGTCATTAATGGAGAAACAAGGTCCAAACAAGGAAAGAGGGAGGCCAATACAATTAAGCCTCCTAACATTGCCAAAAGACTATACAATACACACTTTGTAATAAATAGAATGGAAAAATTGAATGTGGTAAGAAATGGCATAATGTAGGCAACGTGGTCAGCTAATGTAATTGGATTGGTTGAGCTTTGAAATGCCAGTGAAGGCTTCTGGCAGTGTAAATGGCTGGTGTCCGATCGGATGAATATAGACAATACTTGAAAGAAGTATTACCAGACCACAGGACTGTAATACACGAGCCCAGACTCCTGCTAGTATGATCAATGGGCTCGGACATCTAGAGTTACATTCATCTAGTGTTACACTAGTTATAAGTGAAGTCCACTTCCCACCCACCTATTCCACATCACCCACTTCCATTTATTGAAGACCAATAGACTTACATGTTTCCTACAGATATACGATAAATCCCTTGGATAAAGCCTTTTCATGCCAGATAATCAGACTGGCATTTGGGGTGTGAAACATGATGTTTTTGCAATAGGGGTCAACTAAGATGATGGTGATTTGGCTGTTCTGTCCTTTTAGCCAATTGAAGCGGCAGAAAAAAGTTTTTATCAACAGCGCCAATCTACCAATTGGTTTGATTAAATCAACTGGATATGCACGATCAACTGTAGCTCAATTGTCTAGAATGTTTACTGGAATGTCTGACATGTATTTATGTATACAGGAGAAATAATCATGTGACCAGAATGTATTCAGCTTGATTTTAGAACATTTAAAAGAGTATTTTTGTGAACTTTTAGCATTCACAGCCCTTCTGTTCATATAAAAATCATATCAACTAGTATATCAACTTTAGGATTGAATCTGTTGAACATTTTTGGGTCATTTTTGGACTTTAGCACTGAAAAACTATATGATACAGTTATATTAGCAATCTCACATTTACTACAATTACTCTGTAATATCAGATGACTCACATATCAAATGTTAAAAGCTGGCCATCCATTATCAATTTTTTCATCTATCATCAGAGTGAGTCCGTGTCAAATAGATCTGTTCCAGTGAACCTGATCAATTCTTCTTAACTTAAGCCTGAATGGTCCAAAATGATTTTTATTGCCAATGTGAGGCAATATACAGAGCAGAATAATGGCAATTTTAGCCACAAGCTAATGATATGTCAAAGCTGAGGGGGTTTTACAGTGAATACATCTCATTGTCTGCGTGCTGAAATTCGGTTCCCCAAATCAATGTTCATCAAGTCACACTTGGAATGGGTTATCAAAGCTTCAGGCCTCAATAAATGATAGATTTCAACATACTATGACAGAAAAAATGACAGATAACTGGCTACTTTGAATTTTTCACAAGATCAGATATTTTTTTGTCAAAGTTTTCTTGCCTTAAACATATTGTTATTAACATATTTATGACTTTTGGCTGATCAAAAAGTAAACCGTTTTCAATCAAAATCTTGCATTTATAGTAGATTTTTATGTTCCTGGATAGCTTTCAGGTACTCTCATCACTCTTACATGGTTAGTATGAGCTCTGGACACCGAAAAACAAAACTATCAAACATAGGAAATTTATTTGACTTTAAATACTGTTACATATCAATATCAAGGTTATTTATGTCATGCAAAAGACCTTAAATACAAATATTTTTGATTTGCACTCAGATTCCATGAACCCTCTTTGAATCTGACCATAGGCAAGCATTTACAGTAATATAGAAATTGCTAATCCATTCGTAATGATATTGAAATATAGTAAAGTGTTTACTTAACAGCAAAAGTATTGGATATGAAAATTGATTAGAGGAAGGGTAAAAGGTCAATTCTTAGGTCAAGACTGACCAGTTATAATTGACTTAGTTCTTCCTATTTGGATCAGGGACCATGGTTACCCAGAAGGCAATAGGCCAATTAAGCATGCTCTATGTTTACTCTATTTCGTTCCATTGCCGGAGGTTTCTTTACACACTATCCCAGGTTTCTGCCAATCTTTTCAGAGTCATTGGCAAGTGAAGGTAGAGTGTTTCACCCAAATTAAATATTAGACAAACTCGATACTGCTGCTTGATTACACAGATTTGGTAAGCCTGCCTTTGGTCCTACACACATAAAACACTGATAACTAGTTTCACATTCTGGTTGCTTATGTAGTCGTAGTTGTGCTGATTTAACATTCATCCGTCTCAGTCTTGTGTTATTGAGAACCAAGAAACAAAATGCTAACAATAACTCTTAACCTTCTTGAGCTCAGACACTCCATCACTTTCATACTCCTCTTGTAACTAGATTTTTATAGAAATTATCACAATTTATTTCAAATAGTATGTTTGTTGGCATATCATGTTAACAGCTTTTTAAAGGCTTGGAAAGCTGCTTTGAAGATTTATTGCTGTGAATTGCTTCATTGGTCTGGGTAAAAGCATGTCTTGACAAAGTAAATACTTCACTAATAAATGTGAGCATGGGTTAAGGGTGAGAAATTTGTTCTGCTGTACTAACCAAGTTTATGACTGGAAGTGTGAAGGAGAGAATAGAGAAAACCCACCAGGAACTAGAAGTTACAGATATGTTGCAGGGATGGATATGGCCTGTGTCCGATCAAACTGACAAAGCTATAGGCTGATTTGATAAGAGAGGACCTGAATTCCAGAAGGCTGCCACTGACTCTCTGGCTTGTACATTATTTGTCAGATAGTTTTGTTGAGGCAGATTAATGTTCAGTTGAGTAGAAAGTGAAAGAAATCTCATAGGAGTGAGCTGTCTGGGAGAGGAAAATACACTTAACTGCATATCAAGGGTTACTCACTGTTGGCCTCTGGGCTTGGGGAAATGCTTGCATCAGTTTCAATTTGACAGATATATGTTAGTTTTGGGACTGAGATGGAATCTGTGATTCTATGGTAGACATAAATCCTGGAAAGTTAAATGTCAGGCAGGATAATAAGCTGTTCTTTTAGATTTGGGAGGTGATGCCCTAAAGACCTTCACTGAATTTCATGTGTAGATCACAATCCTGGGTGCCTGGTCATCTAATGTTAATTGGTCCCCAAGACCTATCTCAGATGTATTTGGTTTCGACCTATGTCCTAGCTAAATGCTATATCTGACAACTAATTGACAGCCCAGCATATGGTTATCCACAGACAACACCCTCATATTGTCCCTATCTCCCAGACAGAGAACGGATATTTAGTCTTCCCAAGGCTGCTAACCACCTCGCCAATTAAGGGTCCCATTAGACCTATCTTATTCTCTTAACACATGTCCCCAGTTAGGCTCTGTCTACTTACTCACTAATAATACTGTTTACATTGCCCCTATAAATTGTTTGACTTGATGAAGACAGATTAAGGTCCATCCTTCTCAAATTACCATTGATATATCATTGGTGTATACATGTATTGTTGAACCTTGTCCCTCCTGGAACATTTTATTGCAACTTGTGAAAAATCACATGTAGATTAGATATCAGAATGCTAGGAATAGATTAAGTATGTCTGTACTAGCATCGTTCAATAAGGGCTATTGAATTTGACACAAAGACATTAACAAAGGCTGTGTAGGGAATTTATTTTTGTTCACACCTACAGTATAATCGTTATTTTATAAGGTATAAATCTACTTTTATTCTACCTGGCTGCTGTTCAGGTTAAAAGCAATAATTTAAGCTAAGTTCCAAGAGAGTAGAATTGTGTAATTATGTGAGGGTAGTTTATATTCTGACCAGGTAGCCTTTTGTCCTTAAATCACCTGTAAGAGTGTTATTGAATAGATTGTTCTATGAAGAGGGGTGATTTATTTTAGAGTCTGAATAGGGGTTGACAGCCAGGAAGCCAAGTGATTTGAGAGCTGTTTACTTACTGCATGACTTCCTTTCAACCTGCCTAACCAGCTAGAAATAATTACTCTATTTCCAGACAAATTCTTTATTAATTTACTCAAAAACGTGGAAAAAAAATTACAACGCATTTATTATTTTACAGCCATGAAACATAACTATGACAAATGTGTAGAACAAAACAGAGGAGAATTAGCTTGCCATGCTCTTGATCTAGCACATTGGGGAATCGTTTAACATTGTGTATGAAGGAATTGTCTGGAGAGTGAGGGTTAATGAGAATCCGCCACCTGCAGGCGGGGCTTTTTTGACACGCCACACCAGCCGAGATTGATGGCCAATGACCAGACTATGGTCACAGGAAGTCTTATGGGGATGCTGGTCACAGAAGTAGGGGCGCACCATCTGAAATGAGAGCCGGCTTTGACATGCCTCACTTAGGTAGGTCTTAATTAATAATCCCCTGGGCTGGTGCAGCTACCACAAAGGACTCTGAAAAGCGCACATGGGTAATTGAAGGATGACCATTGTTCTGGGGTGTGCTCGAGAAAGGGCTATTCCCAGTTGTGTCAATATGGACACGTCACTGGACAACACTGTCACCAGTAATCATAGGCCGTCTTCATTATGTGATGTCGTCATGCAACCACATTAACTTGTACATCTTCCATCAACAAATCCTCCCTTGATGCTGCGTTCAAACGATTGCACATTTAACCAGCCAAGTCCATTTTGTATTTAATCAATATCGCAAAGAGACAATGAACTCCTGTCTTTCTGATAATTTAAAGGTTGACAGGAAACCACCATCTTTAGCATTCTGCACGTGTTTTAGGATGTGAAATTAAACATGACTAATGATGCAATAATTCTTTTGAAGAAATCAAATTGTATTTATTTTTCTGTAGAAATCATTTTTTGCTTTACATTTTGCAATTGATTTGTGTCAGTCCTTTATACAATGTTAAAGAATATCACCATTATTATACCAGTAAGATTTGTGAGATTGAGTCTACCTTAGGTGGTCTAGAAAAATTGGTCCTCTTCTAGCTATATCCAGTTTCTTTCACGATTCAAACTGGAACTGGTGTCATATAAGTAACATTAAGCATAGCTAAAAAGTGTACCCATCCATCATATAATTATATTATATTTAGATGGTGTTGTGAGTGATAAAATATTTGATAAATTGTCTGTTATCATGTTTTGAGTGACATGCAAGGTGTTTAGCGTTAATTTGCTAGATGTGAATTATAGGCCATGTCAAGTTACAGGACAAAGGTCGACATGCTTCAAAGGATGCTAGCTCTCTGTGTCTGGGTGGTAAAATTAAGGGGTGTAGGCGTTAGCTCTGGCATCTGGCTGCACTCAAGGCGACTACAACTTTTAACACTTCCTTCTACAGCATTGTTATCTGTCAAAGAAAGGAAGTGTGTGTATGTTGTGGAACACATCAACTGTACAGCAGCTTCACTCCCTGGCTGCAAGCTGGTCTGTTTAAGAGGTCGTTGTGAATGCTTTTCGTCACTTATTCAGCCAGTCTGCTGTAACCATGTTGTTACAGCATTTTGTCACACCACATAGATCGCCCGCTCAAGGTAAACAGTAGAGTGAAAGGGAACCAAATCAATAAGTAACATGGTGCTTCTGTTTGTTTATGATGATCATAAAAAGTTCGTTTCTAGAACTTACTTTTATATCAATTCATGATCAATTTGAAGGTGTTGCTTTTGCTCACATTAACTCTAATATAACATTTGCCAATGGTAATCAATAGATATAATGGCTTGGGTGAAGAAAAACCTTCTGAACCCTTCTATTGACTCTGGTTGATGAGAACTCACTTAGATTTACACTGATACCCCTCTCTCACTGATATCCCTGTGTTTTCAGAGCGAACAGAACTGCTGCTTTTACCCTACCTACGTGTCTCAAATCTTGTTTCCACTGGGAGTACCTCCAGTTTAAAGTTTGTAAGTTTAATTGACCTTCTGACTTGTCCAAACAGGCAGAGTAACTGTATCAGTGTCTTTAGACTGGAAGCCTTCACTGAGGGACAATATTTGACTACACTTATGGGTAAAGCAGGATGAATATTTTCATTTCTCTGGTGGCCCAGATGACAAAGACTGGCAGTAATGCTATTTAAATCTTGGTGTGATTATCATGATGGGCTTGGAATGGGATAGGGGGAGTGAGTCTGATTGCTCCAACTACTCCCAGATAAGAGCCTTTAGCCAGCCTTTACTTTTTCAGAGCTTTCACAAAGAGGCTTGGGAATTGTGTTTATTATCCATCTCCACATTATTTCTAGGCAGGATATTTCATTTTGTGGACAATGGTGATAAACGTTGGAGGGTTATCACCAGGGAGGGTTGGCCAACAAAGGAGCAGTTTCCCATATGACCCGAGAACACTCTTCACCTGGCAGAGGACACACACCAAAGTCACCCTGTTTGCATTTTTTCTCTCTCTTCAAATGTGTCAATTATGTAACAGTGAAATTGATTCCTATTATAGGGAGTAATTTTCCGTCCCTGAGCCATTGTGAGCTCTTGGAGACACTCTGGTGGCTGTCCGGCTTCTTCCAAGGACAATACTCCTAGTTACAGCTTCCCATATTTACTCAGAAGTCGCATTACTCACATCATTAATCGATCACCTCAGTAAATATTTGAAGAAAATTAAAAACTTCCATTTGTGTTTTCAAGAGCAGTCACAGCTGCACTCATTGCAAAAGGTTGAGCATTTTGAGCTTCTTTTTTTCTAAACCAAAACTGTGTATGGGAAGTTCTGATTGTTGACTAGTCATGATGATAATGGAGACTTCGTAATAATAACAATAACGACCGGCTGGCTGCAACTAATGGTCATCGAAAGACTATAGGGTGGACCAGTCTGTTTGAATTATTAATGCAACCATGGCAACAGAGGCAGATAGACACATCCATAATAAGTACACTGTATAACACAAGAGATTGAACTTTTACTTGAACAGATCATCAGCCATAGAACAAAAGCTGTATTGGCAGAGTTGGGTTTAAGCTAACCAAAGCAAATATTCTTTTGTGTTTAGACCAACATATCAGTTACACAAATGCTGGCTAAAAGTATGCCACAGTTTGCTTTTTATATGTGCAAACAGTATCAAGACTGAAAAGAAACTTTGAAAACAATGTAATTTGTGAAAAAATCGATATAAAACACCGACAACTTTCTTGATCACATATTTGATTTCTTTACTGTATACAGTTTGTAACTTCATGATAAATGGATATTGTCCAATTTGGCCAGCTATCCTTTTCCATGCTCAATTTGACACACAAACTTACATGTTTGATTACAAATAGCAAAATGGTGATGAATCTAGTTGAGAACCAGACTTCATGGTTTAGTGGACGTTAGTCTAATTAAGATATTTGATATCGCACTGGTAAATTAAGATATTTGATATCGCCCTGGTAAATATAAATTACTTGCACACTGTGTTAATTTATGGTCACTTTCTTATTGATTAGTGAGACAAACTATTATTAAAGAAGTCTGCTAAATGATACCTGTCAATAATATATCTGGTCAACCATGGGGTGTGGTGATGTTACTCAAGGTTATGAGTTACAAGTTCTAGTTAATTATTGACATGGGGTTTCACTTTTATTCTGATGTAACCCTCAAGCATGATGATGATTATAAGGTTTCTACCTGGAAGTTACCTGTCACCTGTTAACAGCAGTGATCAGGTTTATGTGTACGTGGTGTTGAACTAAGCGGACAATCGGACCTCTGTGTCCGGTATCAGCTTCCTACATCTGAGATCATGTCAGTTAGGCTGCTATGGACTTACTGCTAAGTCTATGATAGAGTAGATATTGGAAATGAGAAGGAAATGGTCTGATAAATGGCCATGTCAATGAAGAAGAAGTTTAAGGTTGAGCTGCACGAGAACATTTAGAAAGGATTGGCCAGAGATAGAAGTTGGGGTCGACCACGTCTACAAGATGACCTGTGTTATCGGAGAGGCAAGATGTTCCAATGAGCCTCGATTGATTTCCAGTCACAGTTTACAGATTTCTAATCAGTAGTAGACAGAATGTATCAGTTTGAAAATTGGCCTGACTAGGATCCGACTTACTTTGGAGGAGGACTGATAACTAAAGGCACATCTCACACATACATGTACACTGTTGTTGGCTATAAACACATAACATTTCTTGTTAAACACTGTTGTTTCACTTAGAAACTTAGCACAACGAAAGTGGTTTAGTTGAAGGCATATCAAAAACACTCCTGTTTCATTTTAACACTTAATATAAAGAAAGTTGTTTAGTTCTAAGGCATAACATGAACACTCTTGTTTCACCTAGACACTTATTATACCTTTGTTCCTTATGAGAAATTACAACATTCCAGTTTGAATGCATTGTTGTGATACAATAATCAAGGGACACATAGCTTGTAATATATCCCTTTCAAATATGTTTTTGTTTTATTTGCCTTAAAAATGAACAGCTTAAATGTAAGAATACATAATATAATTCTTATAAAACAAAGATAAGATATTGGTTTTGATATGGCGGGATAGTCTTACACAACTGTAACATATCATTAAA
>JAVFBZ010143544.1:0-21495 GCA_032466195.1 Katharina tunicata | reverse complement strand
AATTCTTATAAAACAAAGATAAGATATTGGTTTTGATATGGCGGGATAGTCTTACACAACTGTAACATATCATTAAATAGTTTATCAAAGAAGACAAAAAAATAATTTAAAAGAAGACAAGAGCAAAAAATTAATGAATGTAACATGAAATAGGCTTCAAGGTGTATTCAATTGATGAAAATGAAATTATGAGATTTTTTGTTGATTTTTTTCTTTAATACTGAAATGCTAGTTGTTATGTAAAAAGTAAAATAATACTGTTTGATTGAAGATAATATCAACTTGAGATTAAGCAACTGCTAAATTCTTGGATCAAATTTCTGCAGAAAGACAATTAAGTCCGTTTAATTCAACTGATGAGATTTTCAGATTGATTGCACACTTTGTTAAGCTTGTGTGTGCTATCCTGCAACAGATACTATCATTATACCTTGTGGGTGAGAATTCTTCTTGAATGAACGGATTGGATATCCTAGTAAGATGCCCCTATGAGACTGGCGCATGTAAGCTTAACATTGGGTAACAGTGGCAAACTAGTGATTCAAACTGTGACAGCGTAATGTGTGGCAGAGTTAAGAAAATCTATAATTACTGATGCAGTTATCACATTATCATAGTGGAATAAAGCAGTGCTAAGAGTACTGTGTTAGAAACTGAATTATTTCTCTCTTGCATTCCGTGGAATCAAGTCTATTAACAGGAATTTGTGAGATTTTTTTTCTTCCCTTTTTCCATTTTGTCGCCTGCATTCTACTTTCCCGTCTAATCAACACTTTGATGCAGAAGCGTGGAGTTGTAATTGTATGCGAGTATTGAATTAAAATACTGTGGTATAAATATTGAATGATGGAATCTGAAGGAATGTTAAAGGTCTGGGCTGATTCATATGGATTGGATGACCGAACAAGCCATGTTGCATATACATCCAGCATTCTCTGCCATCAAATCTAAATAACTTGCCCACCAAACTACTACCACAGCTAACCCTGGCATCAGAAACTACTTGAGGCCTATATTTATGTATGCTTTCAAGATGTCTCTAGGGGGTGTTGCAGCTTTGAGACAAAGTGGCCATCACCAGCTGGCCAGTCTTGTAAACATTGGATCTGACCTGGTGGGAAATTCCAGTCAAACCAGAACTGGTTTCTGACTGTGGAGGGAATCACCATTCTTAGATCTAGGTCAAATATCTTGGACAGCCCACTAATCTCAACAAAACCATTTCTATAGGCAGTCAATCCAACACAAAACATACTCCTTTATACAGCTTCAGTAAACAGGTGACAGCCTTCCCAGCATCTGGGTCATTTCTGTTCAATAACTGTTGGTTCGTTATGGTTACACTCAACATATGTAGAATGGATGTATCTGCCCAGAATACCTGCTCACTCTACCTTGAAAACATAGTGTCTAAATACATGTAGGTAGCATATGGTATCTGGTCAAAATTTTGTTCAGAAATGAACTATTGATGTCTTACATTTATTGATGTTTCATAAAACGTTTAATGTGTGCTGCATCAAAATGTACTGTACCAGTATATTCAGGGTTTATGTATATTTATCCAGGATCTCTGTTTGTATCCCGGAGGTGAAGAAGGCCTATATAATCCACTTTTTAAGAACAAGTTTAAGTGATCGTTAAACATACTCACTGCTTACATACCTGTAAATGGATACTAAAACTAAGTAATTGAATATTCAAAATTAACTATAGTTATTTAACATTTAAAGTATCATTTCCATGTCATGTTTAAAATATGTTGAAATCCTTCAAGGTTAATTGTCTATAATGCCATTCATTTCATTTAGTTACCAATATAAATATATATAGCCAGAGACACCGAGTTTGAATCCCTGTTAAGGCATGCACAATTTTCTTTCTCTACATCAATAAAAAAATATATCCTACATCACTATTGATTTCAACGGTATTTTGACCAAACCAAAGTTTTCAAACAGATAATGTTTGTTAAAGAAATAATATTACACCAATTGCTTTTACAAGTTTTGATAAACAAGGATATTTAAACAGCTTATGATGTTTCATTTATGAAATCAAGTTTATATACGCAATAAATTTGTGGGTGAAACTATATAGAAGAAGTTTTCTACATATATATTGTAGTATTTAATAATATGGAGAAAACTGTACATCTGAGCCCAGGACCTTGTTTTCTTGCTAAATCTGTCTTCTTAAGCAGAAAAGCTGTTGCCATAGTATAAAGGTTTGTGATATAAATTTTCAAAATTATCGGGCATATTTTAAAACTATTTTTAGATTACTAACAAATTTATTGAATTGCAATTTACCAGCATCAAGTATAGTTGGATCATTTTTAAATGTGAACGATAATAAAAAATATATCTATATTCATGTATAGCTCAGTTTGCCCTGCTAGCCAGAGTCAGGGTTCCAATCCCAGTGGAGACATGCACAATTTTCTTTCTCCACATTTACAAATATATAAATAAATATATTTACATGTATATATGTTCATTTCAACTGAACTCAGTATGACATTTGTATGATTCAAGTCACGTTTCTATAATTTATAATATGAGACAGAAAATGGATTTTTTTTATCAAAATTCAAGGACTTTATGTTTTAAAATGACTAATATTTGTAAATATCTATCCAATCTATGCATTTTTACATACTTTCATGTTAGTTAATTAACTGTCACATATTGGCCACGTTTACTTTGTTATTGGCTCAGTTTATGAATATTGGCACAGCATGTTGCGATTTATACTGTGTTGTCTGTATAATACAAGTTAATAATTAAAATTTCATTGATCAGGTTTTTCCATATTGGCCTGTCATCTTTTCCTCGGCCTGCTGCCTTGTGCCCATGTTGCAGACTTCGGAACAATATGGCAGACAATTAGTCACATCATAGTACAGTCTGTTACAAACAGGAGTAAGTGTTGGGCATACTATATGTAGCTAGTAGACCTGTGTAATGATCCATGGTAAGATTAGTTATCAACTTTTTTAATAATATAAATTGTATTTTAATGCACAGTTGCCTGTGTGAACCTAAAATTTATGCAAGTCAAAATGTATCTGTCATTTGAAGAGGTATCTGTGCAAGGCTTCTGTTTGACACTGGGGTATACAGGATATACACACAGGGCTAGTTACTGTCAAAACTACATGTAGACAACTTCATTTCCTCAAACTCTAAACAAGATGAATGGCTTCTTGTCGGGTCCAATTTACATTCATCAAAAGTATTTCTTTAAAGAAATACAGCTATTTTCATTTGTCAATAAGGCTGCCATAATGTTGTTATGGAGAGCAAGATACCCCCTTCTTATGAGATATTAATATATTTTTTCTGTAGTAGTTCCATTCTCAAGATGCAATTTAAACTGGCAGAAGATGTTGCCCTTAAGTATTTTATTAATGAAAAGGCAGTCATGTTGTCTGAAAGTGTAGCTTTTCTTGAGGACTCCTGTCGGCTGCCCACTTGAACCCACTTCACTTCTGAAGATGCCTCCCCTGTTAATGACTTTAGACTCAAACAAGGCACAGAGAAAGCAATATTGCTAAGCCATGGTGTAGCACCTGTATAAACCCATCTTCTTGTCTGTGCCATACCTCACCAGCCTGTTCCAACCATCTATCTAACCATCCTGCCCTACATACACAAAGGTCTACTATTAATTAACCCTCTCTAAGTCGAGATAAACTTAGGCTGAGTTCCATTCTCTGGGAAACTCATCACACCCAGACATGCTATTAATCCTTTGGCTGGGTTTTAAAAGAAGACGTGTGTAAAAATACCTGTTAATGAGAGATATCACATAACTGTTTAAAACACATAGACGTACCTGCATGCTTAATTACTTTATAAACTCCAAACACCTGTTGGTATGTGAAACCAAAAATATTTGTTCTATGACCGAAGATATATACTATTGACTGATGGATGTCAACTTCAACTAAAATCTACAAGAAAGCTATTTTCCTCCATATACAGTATATGTGTTAAAAAGATCTTTGAAACATACTTTATCTGAAATTCATTTTTTCATTATTACTGCAAATACTCTAATTCATAATTGTGTTGTTTTGATAGGACTGTGTGTCTGGGTACTTAAACACAAATGTGTTTTCAGTTTTTTTCTTTGTGCCAACTTTATCTTTGAATTACTACAGACATTATTGATCTTTATAAAGAAAGACATGATGCTTCCTTCATTTAAGTATGATGAAAAATATATAATAATGCCTTAAAGCAATATTGAGAATCAAACTAAAGTGTATAAATTGTGAAAAGCTAATATAATAATTGCTTTAAGATTCACAGACTGCAGGTTTTGTGGCTTTCAAGCCTATGGCAAGTAAAGATGAAACTGTGTTTATTATTATCTTACATATTCCTGTAAATTATGGCCTAGTGTGTTTGGAATGACTAGATGAGAGGATCACAGGTCTGTGGAACTCGGCTGGATTGAAATCAGAGAAAATCAGTGCGCTGCTGAGAGGTGAACAATGTGTGACCAGTTCAAAAGATAGGGAATTGCCTTTAACTATGATGTGTGAAGGGTGTTTTTATCTGGGTCTGTGCACAGTTAATTCACGGTTTTGTTGACAGAGTAGCCATGCTGACAGCCTGCTGGTAACTTTGAATGATCAGAACTCTCTATTCTTTATTTCACCATGATCACAATACGTGCAGAAAAGCATCACCAAACTTAGCTATTTATACAAATTCAAGCCTCCAGTTTTTCTTGGATCCTTTAGCAAAAAATCTACTGTGTGAGGATTATAAAAGAGAGTTTTTCTCTATTAGACAGAGAAGCATTGTTGCTATGGAAATTCGCTTCCTGTGACGCTGCTCTGTATGTTTAAAATGGCTGCAGGCTAAATTATAGCGGACATTGGTAACACTGTGTGTCTTTAACTGAGTATGCTGTTGGCATGATGTATCCCAACAACGTGTATAATTTCATGAGGATTGTCAGATAGATCTGAGGGTTTTCATATTCAATATAGAATCTCCTTTCATATTGCTAGGAGCTGCTCCTGGTGTAGCCTTCCTCATCAAATCTTTACGTGCCGACTTTTTGGTTTCTAGAAATGCCATTTTAACCTTTCCTGCTCTAATTTTATCACCAGGCATTGCTACGTGCCATACTTACAAGAAACGGGATAAAATCATGACATCAATTAAATCTGAAATTTCCACAATCAAAGCCATGCATAATAATTCCACGCATTTTTTTTTCACTGCCTGTTGAAGAACATATTCATGATTATATCTGTATTAAGAACGTCAATTGCAATCCTTCTATTGATTCCTTTTTCTGAATTTACCTAAATATATTTAAAGAAATCGATTACTTTAAATGTAACTTTATAAGTATATTTCCACCAATTTTTTTTTATACGATTTTTATGAAAGATAAAAGCGTTTTTGACGACATGTTGTCCTACATTGGGCCAATCCAGTGTTTCTTAAAGTTGTACAAGATATGAGAAACAATATTGTTTATATATCTTTGAAAGGACCAGTAAACAGGTAAATATGTTGGTGTCTGTATAATCCAACATATAATATTTTAATGTATACACATATCAGTACAAATATTGAAATTACCCTAAATCCTAAGCAAATTCAACCCCTTTACCATTTACAAACTATGTGTTATGCAAAGGCTAAGAAGTGAAGAAACACAATCTTAACATTTTTGTGAAGTTCAGTTTTGGTTCCAAACTCACATTTGAAATCCAATAAATTACCGAAAACTTGTTACCTGAAGGGTTAACATCAAAAGCTGGCTTAAGTACTGATTTTCATCAGAGTAATACCATTTACTATAAAGAGGGCTTAAGTCTGGATGCAGGCACAATTTTGTTTTTCTATAAATTTATAAACTATGTACCTCAACATTACCAATAAAGGTTGATTTTACTTTAATACCATTTGATCATTATTTATATACTGTAAACATAACAATGTCAGACATTATTTTAATTTATTATAGCACCAGATGTTTATTTTCATTAAAACTAAGGGAAACCTTTGTTATTATTGGGTATCACCAGGCAGGCTACCTGGATATGCTCATGTTAAGGCCCAGGCCCCAGGGTGAACTCTTGATGCACTACACAAAGAGCTTTGTAAATTATAAACCCAGATCTATAAGTTAAAAGCCAGCCTCCAAGCATGTTTTTTACTCAACAGTTATTGTTTTGTGTAGCCGAGCATCAGCTGTTTGATATCAGCACTAGTTGGTGACGTGTTTTAATACCTGCAGACATAAAGTCTGATATTAATATTACAATCACCAAAACACACCTGTCAGTTTATAAACCAGTGGTTTTAATATACTCTCTATAATTCACCATGCTGGTTGATGTGATGGTAACATTTACAACAAAGGCAAATATGGGAAATAGTGAAAACTGTAACTTTTGCGGGTGTTTTGGGGAGGAAGATTTAAATATAAGCAAAACACAACAATTTTTGGGGGGAAAATCAATGCATACTGTTTGCATATACCTGCACCTTTTGAGGTAAGAGTAAGGCTTTTCGATTGATCAGCTGATATATCAATATCAATAAATTTAATGAAAATGAGTGGTTATTTCGCCAAATATGTTCCATTTATGAACCAATAGATATGTATAACAACAATGCACACAGAAAAGTGAAATTTAACATTTAAAAGGGTCGTGTTTTGGTTTGTTTTATGCTGGGTTTTTTTCTCTATTTTTATTTAAGTTAATATATTTTGTTTTTGACATAATTCAAACAGTGTGTAAGACATTTTTTAATGTTTGTTTTTTTATATAAATAGCAATGATGCATTCATTACATACATACAAGTATATAGTAACATAAAGAAAATTAAGATTTTAATGAAAATGTAAAATGTCAACTGAAGATGAAGCCTTTAGAAGTACTTTCTAATCTAGAATGTTTGTCAGATCGACATGTATTTGATTTTCATTTCCAATTCTTGTTTTTTCTCAGGAACATGTTTTTATCCTTCTAACTCCAAACCAAGCATGTTCCATGAATAAGATGGGGAAATGAGATTGAAGGAAATGTTTGCAAACCGAGTTCAAAGTCGAATAATTTTTGTGGCAAAGTCTGTGTTAAGGTCATTGTCTTCTTTAAAAAGCTGTCAGGCTGTAATCTGTGCTGCTGGATGCTGGGTCAGCCCCACTCTCTGACCAACCCAGCAAGGTATTGTTGTCCAGCCAAGGGCTTAGCCACCCAGTCACCAGGACTTCTCACTGACCATGCACACAACTGAATAGGGTTAAAAATCGGTCAACTCAACCTTCTACCGACAGCAAGCTCTGCACACGTATTATAACTCCATAACACAGCTATTTGACAGTTTGGAAATGTGTCTAATGTAATAAGATGTTTCTTTAAAAAATGATCCATTCAAGAAGAAATCAGGCAAAAATAACATCATTGATCTTCCTGAAGTGAATGGCAACTGTATCTTCTTAAGCTTCAATACTGGTTATAGCTTCACATAAAGTTTAAACTTAGTTCTTTCTTAAATAAAATTGTATGCTTATAGATGTGTCTCTGAACTGGCCAAAATATTTGTTTACTCTGTACTGTACATTGTAAAACAATAAACCATTTCTTTTTTTATGCCATCTATTAAAAAGATTTTTTTCCCAATCAGATAAGCAAATGTGTTTAAAATATATATAAAAAATCATTTAATCAGATTCAGTAAATATGAACTTTAGATATAAAAAAAATTAAGAATTTTATTTAAACATTAAGATAAAATCATTTAATTTTACTCTGACTTACCCATGGCAACATATGTGTGTATAATAGTGCACAGGAATATCAGCTGTGGTGATGTAGAGCAGATGCAGTTTTGGTGAAAGATAGTTAGAGCTCTTAGTTGTCCAGCTGCTGATGTGCTAGATAAGAACAGACTCAACAGTGGACAGTGGTCAGTACCAGATGTACATAGCCCTCTCTCTCTCTAAGCTATAATTAAGCTTTCTAAAGATGAAAGCTGTCAAACCTGTCGGATGTGAAAGACTAGACCAGCATGAAATGATACAAGGCGACTTTGTAAAAACCAGCATGGAATAGGGAATGTACCAATGGATGTTTATCTGGATTAACTGCTGATCTGGATTCAGGATATCTGGCACTACCCATCCCCCATGAGTGTATTCTACAGTATTCCTCTGATCTGAGAAAGCATCATTTAATTTACCTTTGTAATACCAGTCTTCATAGTGGATGCACCAAAAAAGATAATAAAAAAGGTTATTTACTGATATAGAAAACATACAGAAAGACTTTGTACATCTGTAATAAATCATAGTAACTCCTTTTTAATTATCTTTTTTGTAATCAAAAAAATCATTCTTTTCTTTTAAATATAATAGGTGTCATCATACATTTTTAAGCATGGGTGATCAAGAGATTTTTCAATTTGCACATAATGTGTCAGCATTGATGGTGTTGTAAATGTTCCATTCCAACAGTTTTATTATGGCTATAAAATCACGAATATTGTTTATGCTGCACAAATAGGTTATAACTAGTAGTCAGAAGATAGTTAACACAACAAGTGCCTGTTGTTGTCCCTGATAATGGTCTAGGCATGGTGCAGATTTTATTAGGCATAAAGCATTACAGAAGACATGTTGAAATGAAGTTTAAATATTAGCCACGGTAATATGACTTGGCTATATCACTCTGTACAGAAATATGACAAGGTGACAGATTTTTTTAAACTACAAATGTGACCAAAGAAATGCTCTACAGGCTGCAGGAACTACATGTAGGGTGTAGGGTCAAAGCCCTTTTGTGTAGATGACAATTAGAGAGACAACCAAGGAAGGCAATTGGCTACAGTTCCCCTGCTCAGCATGTTGAGGGACTCTTGGGTGAGAAGGCAAAGGGGAGAGTACGGGGCGTCTTTCATGTGAGCCACTGTCGCTGGGACAAGTGCCACAATAGCTACATGTATAATACACTGAATGGGTGTGGCCTCACATTATTAGATTATGGAAAAGCGTTTGCTGCTAATTACACCGAAACCTTGGTTCACCTTCTAATGTTATTACCTGCCCCTGTCTGTGTCTGTTATTCTGGCTAATTCAGTAAGTACTTGAGAAGAGGCTCCATTCAGAAGGATAAATTGGTTATAGAGGCAAACTGCTGCAGGGGGTTTTCCCTCTCCAGTCCTCTCAATGCCATATTAAACCAAGATGCCTGTGATGTCAGTGAGCAGGGCTTTGAAGACAAGCAGACCAGCATGTTTCCACTGATCACATCATGCCGTTTGGACAAGACAATAAATAAACACTACCCTTGATCTATCTGGTGAACTTTAGTAAATCTTTTTCAAATCACATATTTTGTTTGTTTAAGCTATATGGATGTACAGGTTATTGATTTACATGTACTTTAAAGAGCACCTAAACCCCAAAGCCTGTTTTTGGCACTGGTTGAACAAACTTAAAAAAATTGAATACAACTAATATTGCAGCACTTTTTGTCATTTATTTAAAAAAGTCTTATGTTGCATCTTCTTTCACAAATATCTTGATTCTCCGCAACTTTTCTGGATATATGTATTCAATGCGGTAACATAATATTTTTTGTATTAGTTCTATCTGTTTTTGATTTTTTATTGATATTCAGTTCTTTTCCTGCTAACATGTTCTCTGAGTACTAAAATCTTGTGTTTTGTCAGAGTTGCATCTCTCATTAAAAACTCTTTTAACATTCACTTCTTTTGTTATGTACCTGTTTCAGGTATAAATATATCACTAATTACAAAACCCAAGGAACTATACTTCTAATTAAAGATACTTAGGAGCAGCATGGTTGATTTGGTAATTAATCCGTATCTGTCACCCTGACAAGCTTGTCTTTGCGATATAAGCAGATAAGAGGGTTGTGCTGTTCCACTATATACTTTTCATGAAATCAATTTGACAGATGGTCACTAGTAATTTGTCCACTTTGACCATGTTAACCATATAATCAGTGATGGCTTCAACCATCATTATAAAATATGCGTACTAAATGGACTCCATATACATGTTCCATATTTTACCTTTTGATCATTGTTATGTTCAGGCTTACTTATTATACTTTTAAAGTCTTAAAGTCATTTCAACAATTTGTCATGTCAAATTGAAGATAAAGGCTTTTTCATTTTGTTTTTAATTTTTGTTGTTTGGCTGCATCTGAATACTCAAAAAAAGATAAATGTAACTTCATATCATTTAATTTTCAACCTCGCTGTGATTGTGTTAAACTTAAACGAAAGGGAAGCATTACTGTATATATGTCTGCTATAAGGTAATGAATAACTACATGTAAATGTAAAGATGATATCTCTTCTCTCTATAAAAAAGTTCAAAATATGTAGTATCTATTATCTCTGAAAAACTATCAGTAAAGTATGTAATATTGAACCAATGTTCCATATGTCTCAGACAGTCTTATCGATTAATTAATAAGCATTTCTCTATTTGACCACTTTATGCTATTAATCAATAGATTATTAGTTTTCGCATTCTAGTTTTAAGTATGTTAGTACAATCCTGTTGAACCATACAACCTTATTATTGAACCAACTTTCCGTGTATGAAATATGTATTGTTTTATTTTAGATACGTGTATATTTGTGTCTTTTTTCTATTGATGACAATATTGTCAAGAAGTGTACAGTGTTAATGCTAATTACGTCCACAGTTTCTCAAATGCATACTAACATGTAAAATAATCGATTGTACTGTTTCGTAATTTATTGGAACCCTTCTTTACTTAAATTTCATTAGAAATGCATTATCAATTAAATCAGAATTTAATTGTTTCTTGTTTTTTTTGTAAAATAATTTAATTTAATTAATATATTAGGCAACAATTTTTTTTTTTTTAAATTAATGATTGTAATTGTTTTATTCCTTTCCCCTGTCATTTTAGTAGCATACAAAATTTATCTGGTTCAGAGAATTTTCTGGCTGCTACTGTATGGGCTTTGTGGTGTTTAGTCGGCCAATTACCCAAAGGGGTGGTACCGGGTGCTTGGGAATAATTGATGACCCACATGGTGACATTAAAAATATTCAATCCAGTAATTACTCAATTAACACCTCTGTAACACCTGGATGGATGCTTACTCATGCGTCCCTTGATGGATTACCTCCCCTATTAAACTCTCTAGAGAAATTTGGTTAAAATGTATTTACTTACATTAAACTCTAATCTGTCTAGTTATCAGCATCCCTCGGATTAATAGGTAGAACACTTTTCATGCGTTGTGGCAACATATTGTATTTGGATTTAGCCCAGTTTTTATTTTGAAGTAGAGCTACATATATTGTGAAAGGCGAAATGTTTGTGGATTAAAAATTGAATCACTGTCAAATTATATATTTGTGTGGTTCTTAACAAATAAATATCTTTTGAACTTTAAAATTTTATTCCGCTACAGAAAATTAAGATTTTATTAAGCTAAGAATAACTGGGCTAGTAGTTAATTTCAGTTACTTAAGCCTTTAAGCTTGATAACAACACAAATGTTTTAAGATTTTTAAAAATGTTTAAATAAACTGGTATTTTAAATGTTATATATATATTTGTTTTTGTATAAATGTGGTGAAAGAAAATTTTATATTTATTTTCTTCTGATCATTCGACATATATTTGGCTTGAATATTTTGTTTAATGTGGTATAAGTAAACGTTTTTATCACATTGCATGTACATGTAGGCACATGCTCTCCAAATACCGGTATATATTGTTTGGTTACATACATGTAGCTGGAATTTTTGTATGGCATGTGATTGCTAATTTTATTTACATCATAGCAGCATTGGCTACCGATAGCTTCATCAAGAATAGATGTGAAATTGCTAACTTAATTTTAGATCAGATTGATAATAGGCATAGGAAATTTAAATCTGGCAGAGTTCAGTCCTTGGTAGATTGACAGCAGTTTATAAATGTTTAGGTTGTCTTGCATAGGTCTTCGCTGAGACAGCCCAAGAATACTTACAAGAGAGGTAGTTCCAACTGTCACGGTCCACCCAAGAGGACACCTCTTGCCAAGTGCACTGGAAGCAAATCGCTGCCACTATCACAGGAAGAGCCAGTAAATCCATGGGTAAAATAGCTCCAAACAGATATAGGAGTGTCTGAGCTAGCACCACACCTCACAGGCAAACGAAGCCATGGGGCAATAAGTATACCCCCAAAGCAAATGTCAAATCAACCAAACTCTCTTGATTAGATCAAGGACAACAACTGCCCTGTTGAAGTTGTACAGCCGCAAAAGAGGCTGAAGGCAGACTTCTGCCTAGGTGATACCCTCACCGTTCACCAAAGCAGATTGTTATCAGACGGTGTTTTGCTTGGCGGTTGCTAGTCAAGAGAGTGAATTGACAGACAGAGCCTAGCTGCTGAGAACAAGACCATGTGTCTGTAGGGATGAGATAAACTGAGTGGAAAGCTTTCTGCTGCCAGTACGTATGCCTGCCAGTTAGCCAGCCAGCCTTGTCACATGGCATCCACTGCTAATAATACTCGCACTACTCCAGTAGCAGGCCCAATGGCAGAGTAAACCTCGTCACTGTTAAAGCAGCCAATCAACACTGACCTCTACATTAGTCATTATTCCTGATCTACTGTCACAATATGCAAGATTTCCTCTGTTCATCTGCTCTCTGTATTGTCACACTGATGATTTTATGAGCGAATGTTTTGTATGGAGTGTTTGTGTGTCTGTGTTGGTCCACTGTTGTTTCTCTCAGGGTTACCAGTGGGCATACATCACGGCCAGTCACAATTTACCAGACTGTCATTGTAGTTTTAATCTGTTTGCTCCGTTCCAGACCATCACTCTTTCATTCTCTTTAAGCGGTAATTCTTATGTAGTCGAGAAATGGTGAGCAGATTTTAACAAAACCCTTTCTTTGACCATACTATTTTGTTCACTGAAGTGTGAAAAGTGAAAAGATTTTGAAGTATAAAGAGGAGAAAAGCTTGTCCAATGAATAGGTTGGCTAAGCAGGTGTTTGTTAAGCCTATTTCAGAATGTACAAACATGGCTGGAATGGACCCAGGTGTTTCACTTGTATCCTTTAGACCTTTTATCTGTCCACTAAACGGAGAACAAACTGTTTCTGATCCTATTTCTAGTACTCACTGTGTCATTTTCTTTATTTCTTTTTCACTCCGTTGACAATTTAAGAGGCTATTGTCAGGATATAAAAAAAAACTTGGTATTTGGAAAGTTTTTTCTAATGATCAAGTAGCTCAGCCTATTGGTTATTTTATGGACACCTCAGACCATATCAAACCCATAAAGCCATTGGAGAGCCTAGTTATGAAAGTGTCTTATTGCTTGCTATGTGAGAGTAATGGCAGAAGAGATTGGGGAAACAAGATCCCTCTAATAACAGATCTTATTTCTCTTATTGACCCAGCTATGTCCATACACTGAAATGGCCATTACAATAGATTAGCATGGTCAACATCTTCGCAAAAAAAGTCTGCTCTGTCTCTAATAAATGTCCCCCAGTCATTAAAACAATCTTCCTACACCATGTCACCCGCTCCACTTGGAACAACTGAATATTAAAAAGCAGAAAACTGAATTTTCAATTATCCTGGTGTGAAACAGTGATACTTAATTAGGTTTTGATTGTGGCTACGGATGTCCTTTGTTATTCTCCATTGTAATTTTAATGCTTGACTTGGCTTGAGCCTCATGTGTGTGGGTGCTGGATATGGAATAGCGCTCAGTGAACAGTGAATGGAAGAGGGGAGTGAATTAAGTCAGCTCGCTCCCCGCACATGCTTGCTTCATGTTGCCTGTCAACATTGTGTAATTATCATGGGGTAAGTGGAAATTGGATTCCCTGGCTAAGAGAATCAATGAAATTTCTCTGGGATTGAGCGGTCAGGGATGCAGTAATAACTGAGTAAAGATATCAGCACTGTAATTCTGTTGATCTTTCCACACATCTTATCTGATTATTAACAGTGTGTTCACCATAAATACATTTACGCGATGCAAACTGGATAACGCTGAAATTGCAAAAAAATGTTTGGATTATTGTTTATGGAATTTTTCGTGACATGTCATTGTGTACATAGATTCAATAAAAAAAAAATATATATATATTTTTTTTTTAACTGCTTTTTTATTTTATTGATTATTCATATGATGAGACTGAATTAGCCTGTCTTGAAGACGAGATAGGGTAAGAACCTGCGAAATTGGTCATCACAAACAAATATGATTTAGTTTGTTCAGTAAGGCATGGTACATGACAAAAACTATTACTGTCAATGTCTAGATAGGGGGATGTCCTGGTAGCTGGGAACAGATCACGGATTAAAACCAATAACTGCCAACAAATTTATTGGATTTCCCTCCTCCATGATGTGAATGGAGGATGGAGGTTTGTGGGGATATATAGCAGTAACCCCACTCTGGCCTCTATTGGGGTTGCTATTTTTGCCAGGCTGTTACCACGTCTTGTCCTCCTCCTGATCAATACCGCAAAGAAGGGCAGAATGGCCAGCCGATATGCACACAGACATATGACTACACTTGTGAAACAATTGGGTCTGATTCAAGCTCTGCTTAGCTATTACTCAAAATGCTGATCAATAGATAGATTTACTGGCCCAGGGGTTCGATACAATAAATGGATGTTCAACCTTTTGGAAATTGGCAAGTTTTCACAAAAGGATTATTAGAGAAGAACAACAGTAGGCCAATTTGTTTTATTTTCTTATGAGAACTTCTCAAAACTTTGGTCACCATCATTTCTTGGCTTGGCTCAAGAAAAACCTGCATTTTTCTCATATTCATTACCTATTAAAACAGCATTTCCTCCAATTTACGCAATGATAGCATTTGTGGTCTGAGTCACACTGGTTATTGAGACGTGACACTCTCCTCACAGATAAGGAGCACGTGGGAACTCGGTTCAAGTGTGCAGGCATGTATTGTGTGGGGACAATTTTAAGATGAGCCAGTGTTATGTCTGCTTCACACCTCGTTACGCTTCCAATCCACTTCTGACAGCCTGCCAAGTACACATTATGTAATTGTTAAAAAATATAATTGTACGGAGAGCCCATTGAGGAAATGTGTATTTGAAACGAGATGAAATTGATCCCTTGCTTGTCTTAATTGATGATATTCTTGGGTCAGTTTTTAGTATGAGATCAGCACCTCCTCTTGAATCTAGTAGCAACAGCTTTCATCCACTCCTTCCAAAAACTATAATAAAACATTGCTCATCTCTGAGATAACTTACTCTTGTTATTTCTGGTCATGAATCTAATGAACTCTCGTCACTTCTTTCAGTGCTAATACCTAGATGAATTAGTGGATTTCATAGACACAAGCACGTTTTTAATAACACCCTTTGACAGGAGGCTAACTGTCTTGGTAATTTCATGATATTGTGTTTGAGTTTAATGCTGGATCGTGTCTGTGGTAAATTGGTGAATTGTAGCTGATCCCAACCAGGAGAATTCCTCCCTCTGGTTTAGCTGTGATAAACATTCACATTTCTTTATGCTGGGGAAAATTGCGTGTCGAAATTCCCAATCCATTGTTATTGTTCTATGAATAAGTTACGTCAGTCCTGCAAGCTGCTTAATCCGTCATAATTACTAGAAGTTCTATATCTGCTCATTACTGTGTATTGATGATCTGATAGCTATGGCATTCTTGTGTGCTGCAATCTAGAATAATATAACTCATAAAGCAATGGACGGAGCATCGTAAAATGGTTTACGATGTAAATGTAACCGTTAACTTCATATGAACTCATATGAATCATAGCTGAAGAACGGATAGTTTTGTTACAGGAAATGCTACAGTCCACTTCAGTTTGGTCCATCTTTTGGTTATAAACCCTTGTAAAATTAGACAAGCACTAATCCAACTTTAAGATTTATATTTAAGTTCTGTATTACAGTTTTCAACCCAGCTTTTAAATCCCTCAATTCTAGTTTCATTTAACATGTTGTGGTCCTGTTTGTCAACAGTCTTGTTAGTTTCAACATAAAAAGTCTAACATAATTGGTTTTCAGAACTTAATTTATTTTACTTTTTTAAAAAAAAGGTTTTTTTTTATCAATTCATTTTAATGTATGGCGTTTTTTTTATTTATTTTTTTTCAATTCTTATACCTACTTGCTTATATTACCCCATATCTTAGATGAAATAATTCTGATTTTGTGAAAATTATTTTTGTTGTCATTGTTATTTCTCTGAACAACTATCAGCTCACGCAAAAAACATCTAAATAATCTAATGATTGGAGTGCTATTTTTCAGATACAAGTAGTTGACAGCAAGGTTTTTTTTTTAAATAAAAATTGAGCTGCACAGTCCTTTTCTTTCTACAAAACTTATCTTAGAGACAATCTCCATCATGGCTGTTTGAGAGGTCTTTTTACTGAAATCCTCTTCCCCTTATTTGTTTAGTCAATTTGCCTGGGGTTTTCTGTTGTCTGGGCGTCCTCAGCTGTTGGCTGGTTGACAGTGTCACCAAATGTCACCTGTCCCTGTATGAAAGCCCAGATGAACCTCTTGGTGATGCAGCGACAATTCAGTTTCCTCTATTACACAGAAGCCACTCTGTCAACATTTCATGTAACAATGAAAAATAATCAACATCTGCAAATACGAACTTCATGATAATTTATTCAAGTCCTGACCTGCGATGACTGTGGCCGGCATCATTCTATAAGATTATCACAATTTAGATGTTGGGCGGTGCAGAGGTTTTGAAAATTGCCGAACCAGTGCCAATTAAATTACTGTCAAAACTGACTTGATAATAATTTCTACCCGATTTACACTTAATAGCGGAAGATTGGAATTTTTAATGTGTCTGGTTTGTTAACCTTTGTAAATAATTTTCTATAAATATTTCCTGTCTGCGTAATAAATGGCTTGGAAATCACGAGTACAGAACAATGAATGGAGAAGTATCTTGAAAAGGATAACAGAAATGAAGCCAGTTACAATCATTAAATTTAATAAAAGTGAAATTGTTTAAATTTTTATTCAAACTGAAAAATCAAAATGTTTGGCTTTTTGTACATTACAAATGAATCTCAGTTGCACTTTCAACCTTTTGTAAATTTGTCTGGAATTCTCAAACACTGTCAAATTCCCAATGTGCTTACATTTGAATGTCACCGCTCTGTGATATTATTATTTTATTGATATATTTGTCATGGGATACGGCGTTATAATACTTTATAAAAAAATTATATCAGGGAGGTTACTCATGACTATTTTGAGATCAGAACTCACAAATAACGGCCTTTGCTCAGACAATTCATTTTTACAGCCGTTTTTGGTGTAAACCAGTTTTGATATTCTTATGACGATATGAAAACATTTGGATATTCTTCTAAATAAATATATGTTTTTGTTGCTTAAGAAATATAGAGTATTGGTATAAAATGTTATCATCTGACCGTCAGGCTGTATTAAATAAGAGATAATTTCCATGCAAGTCTCCCTGTTAGTGTGACCTAAATGTACATGTATAGCAGAAAGCTTTCACTAGATATATGTTTAACGTCTTCAAGATGTCATCTCAAGTTAGCTTATTATGTGAAAAACTGTATAAGAAAGGGCATCTGATATACACACTAACATATGGTCTGTCAGATGATTCTGGATTTGACCCCCAGTGAAGGCCTGAGTCTCGTTATCATGGTTTATAGGATATTAAAAGGTACCTTTTTTCATAGTATATTTAAATACTGGTGTAGGTGAGTTATAATGGTGTAGTCAGTGGTGTCCGCAACAGAGAACATAGACAGTCCATCTAAAATAACTCCTATGAAATTCAACAAATGAAAATACAAGTTTAGAAAATAAAGAAGATAATTGAAAAGCAATGGCTTGAGTCTTCTAAATTTATGGAAATAATTATTTTAGATTTTAAGGGGATCATATTAGTCAAAAACTTTATAAAAACAGGTTGGCTTTTTATTACGTTAGTCAAAGTATTATTAGTGGTTAATTAGTCCAGAACCTTTAGTTTATACTAAATTTTTCTTTTTTGACAGGGTTTCGTATTCAAATTGAACTGTGTTTATAACTAGAAAATATTATTTGGCTAGAACGAAAAATTCTTGTCATCCTTTGTTTTTCATCGTCCTTGTGATGTCATGACTTGTAGATAACATCCCCTTGTCAACCTTAGGCATTTATTGGGGAGTTTCAGCTGGCTTTTTTATCAACCTTTCTTCCCCGTTTCCAACCAAACACAAGCAATGCAAAGTTGTTATATAAATGTAAGTGTTATAACCCCTAGCAATGATGAAAATCAGCCAAAGATATGAATAAATGTATAACTAATATGCGTACTTCATCTTAAGTTAATAACCACTTACTAGTTACTGCTCTACGTTTGTGATACGTGCTATTCTTCTTTGAGTGGCCGTCTGGCTAAGGTCAGTATGTTTGATCTTATATTCATGCTGTCATATTCATGCTGTCATACAGATAAAGAATTTCCTTAAGGGTTTGGTATGAAGCTGCACTATTATCCTTTGAGTCAATTCCATTTCTTGAACAAACTAATTTAAGCTTATTAAGAGAACTTAAATTTAACTTTTGTGTTTTGTATTGAAATAAAATATTTTACTTAATCATGTTTAGAAATTCCTGGTAGTTCTACCTGGCCTGATAAGATATGTCCCTGTGTTAGATGGATACCGACTAAAATTAAAGTAAGCAAATATAAAAGATCTTGGATTGTAGGTGCCTTAGCTTTTTGTGTATTGCCTTGGAAATGAAGACATACTGAAAAGAATTATAGTACTGTACTGACAATCATCTGGATCTGCCGCAGACAACAAGTCTCTAGTTTGGAAATTAGAAATTGGACCAAAACAGTTATTAAAAGTTATTCAGCTGTCTTACATCATCCAGTAACCCAATTATCATCTAAATACAACCACATGTTTTGTGTGAACTTTTAAAAGATTTAATTTAGAATAAGATTGCTAACTGTCTCGTCATACAGCGGGTGATTGGCCTGAGCTTCCTGTGTCCTTGTGCTCTGATCTTATGTGCACGAGGAAGTTGATTTTTTGTGGTGTCTTGTTTTTGCCCTGTTAATGTCTTATGAGAAGCCAGTGTCGTTAAACTTGGTTTAGTTCACTACGGTAAAAAAAAAACAATTAAACAAACAAACAATCTCATCAAACTACTGTCTGGAAAATGTCATTATTCTCTTGGCTTTATTGGTAAAACATATTACATATACCCAGGTTAATCTTTCCAACGTAATAGGTTGTCCTTCAGCTAAGCTTGACCACATCCACATTTTATAAGTGTGTTTGTCCTCGGGCTTAGAATGGCTTCCCCTGCCTTCATTCTCAGAAAATGCAATCATATATTAAAGTGAAATTGTTTCCTTTCCAACATATCAGGTTTTGTTAATGTTTTGTAAATGTTTTGTTCTGTCTTGCAAGTTGTCAGCGTCATTTTTGGTGGTTTCCATCGCCGGTTGGGCTGGCGCACGCCATCATATAAGTGAAATAACCTTGTGTACAGCGTGCCGTAAAACCCCAATCAAACAAACAAACAAATTTATTACTGCCTTTAAAGAACATAAATTAGTTTTGTAGTGTTGTTCGTACTCAGATATGTTTCCCATCTATTCCAGCTAGGTCAAAGTATTGCTTATAAACATTTTCTTAATTGTTTACCCGTCCTGTCTACTTGTGTACTGTTCCCTGTGTGCTTCACCTTGCCCTTGTTGTGCCCATAGGAACACAGTTCAGTACTGTTCAGCAGATCCACTCGTTATAATATATATCCAATCTCAGCTTCATTAATGTTTCCCTATATTCAGTCATAGTCATTTTGTTAAATTTGAGCATCCAAATATACTAATTGAGACCAACACATAAATTTGAATATTGTATTTAACTGCTTCCTGCTTTGGCCATTTACAATTATTACTACAACTAATGTTGTAAGAAAAAACCTACCTTAAATCAGTGTGCATGTACATTATTGTCATCATTTGTAACTAACATCAAAGCAATGCTTGGAAGCTATTTGTGAATTATTGACAAGTGCCCCGTCTACTTTACCTTGTACTCATTTTACCCAGAGGATTATAGATCACTATAACTACTTATATTAATCATTAGAAGATAACATAATATGTGATGTAAACTACCAAAAAATGAATTATAGAGACTCGTAAGTTGTACTTTATGTTTTAGTAGGACCTTCATATTTCCAGATGCTCTCTTCACAAAATGCACCGGCACGTCACACATGTATAAGTGAAATAACCTGCAGTTAACCTCTTCAATTTATACTCATATAGATAGGCACATGATCTATTGCCCTGGTTATAACATTTGCCTCCTCCTGTTATTTACATCATTCACAATTATTACAACTCATAATGCTGTAAAGAAAACATTCTGTTTTTGTTCAGATACATGTATTAATGAAATCTGTTTATTAAAGCCAGATCAAAGTCATTCATGGAAATGATTTTGTTGAATTATTTAAGAGCACCTTGTCTAGTTGCCCTTGTACTAAATTTGCCTACAGGAATATAGATCTGTATTAGTATTATCTATCTCTCTGTACATCAACAATCTACATCGTTATTGCTTATACTTAACATATGGAGATAACTTTATATGTGGAATAAAATACCAAGATTCCAAATATATTCTAGACTCATGTCGGTAACCTTGGTTTCCACATCTTGTTGTTGCAAAACCCATATGATTGAAATAACCATGAGTATCAAAAACATGACTTTGATGGATTTTCAACATCTGGGTATATCTGGGTATTTACTTTGAAAACCCACCAGTCATGCTTTGTAAAATCCATCTAAGTCATGTTTTTTTGTATGTGCCCAGTTTCTAAATGCCGCTTAAACAAGTTAACCATAAGTATGTCCTGCAGAGACCCCTAAAAGCGAAAAAACAAACAAACAAAAATGTGTGTATTGACCTGTTTCATCAAGTGAAGTACATGTACAATGTATGTCAAAAAATCTGAATTAAGAAGGTAACAAATTTCAAATGGATCAGCCAGTGTTGAATTTTGTATTCATCCTGATACGAACCTCATCTCTAACCCTGATTAAAATAGGATGATCGTTTACTGCTTTCTGGAGAAAATCCTAAAATTTTGGTTTCATATCCTTTACCAAATCTATCACTTGAAATCTCCCGATTTTCCCCAAGAAGTGAAACACTTTAAAGTAAAAATAATCTCCTGAAAAGTTGCAAAAGTGAAACTTGCACAACCTGCAGGAATGACATAAATACACACAGGTACAGTATTATCTACTGTTGAATGTTAGAAAAAACGATTGGCGTTCAACTTCTACCATATAACAACAACAAACATATATCTTGTTTGAGTGGCATTTAGAAGCTGGGTAAATTACAAAGACATGACGACTGAGATGGATTTTCAACTT
>JAVFBZ010143533.1:0-12703 GCA_032466195.1 Katharina tunicata | reverse complement strand
GCCTCCGTTATAAACAATATCCTTCTGTTATTACCCAGTATTGGTATAATATGTATATTATTCCAACGTAGATAGAAATGCGAATGTGTGGCTAAACAAAAACAGATGAGAATTTAAAAACAAAACGCGGATCACAAGAAGGATATATTGTACCATTAAGTGACATCAACGACAAAATACGTCAATCCTGCAACTAACTGCCTCCATTCAAGTCAAGGTGTCCTTGAAATATATGTACACTTCCAAAACACAACCCATTTCATCTGAACATCATCATCTGGTAAACATGTTCCAGAATTAAAACCGGTTTATCAAAGGATTTATAATCACAAAAAGTTCAGTTCGTCTTTTTTCACAACACCTGTAATAAAGTGATGTTTGTTCTAGTTCATAAACAAAGTGCACAAACTGCCACAGCAGCAGTAAATAGAACAATTTGATCACCATACATAACATAGTAGCAGAAGTAAAACAAGTCTTTCTGAACTCTGCTCTCCAGTTGGACGTTATTTTTACTATCAAGTCTGCTACATGGGCAGATTTCAGTTCATTGGAGTCTATAGTGTGTCCTGCCCAAGGGTTCGGATCGGTTCTTTACGAAGGCTCTGCATGGAAGTGGACTGAAGGCTGCTGACTAGGCTTAGGCCGCTGGCTGACGTCGATCTTCTCGATGCAGTCATCGGTGCGCTCAAGTACGTCTTTTCCACCACGGTGTTCTTTGTGACGCTTAAGGTCCTTCCTACTCGGGTTAAGGCTTTCCCAGATGAATTTGGGGATTCTCTTCTGCCGGGCGATCTAATAAAGACGCAGTGACCAATGCAGATATTAGCACAAGCGCTTGAAAATTCTTCAGAACAGAATAGAAGCAGGAAAGATAGGCGACCGAAGGTGATCTATACGGGAAATCGTGCAGGTCGAAATGTTTCATGCTTTTATGACATAGAGTATTTTAAAGAGAGATTCTCAATATATAATATCACAATACACAGGACGTAAAGTTTTTCACAAAAGAGTGATGAAGATCGAATGAGATTATAGAGGTGCCCAGATCCATTGGTGCTTGGTATATAACAATGTATTTACATTAACGATCATGCAAAGAGGCGAAGTGCTTAAACTTTAACGTTATCATAGTATATAGTTACAAAATCCAACACAATCGCCTCTCTAACTAACCTGGAGTTATGCACCTTGCATATGTGGAAGGCTCCATAAATTAGGGGATTCAGCATTGAATTCGACATTCCAACAAAGAAAAAGCACAGAAATATTCGGGGGTCAATTTTCCGCAGGTCAAAGTAGGTGAAGGCAATAAAAAAAACGTAGTATGGTGTCCAACAAATGATAAAGGCAAGAACAATAACAAATGTAATGCGAAGAGATTTTTTCTTAGCCTTTCTGAGTAGCTGGCTTCTCACGTGACCTCTCAACATGTCCGATATTGGCGACACGTCTGCATCTGAAAATAACATTTTACGAAATTAGTGTTTCTACATTAAAATGGTCTCCTAGATTTAATGGGAAATAAGAAAGGTTAGAAGATGACCATAGACAGAAAAAACAACAAGGAAGAAGAAAAGATTTAAACATTGCATTTAGAAAGAAATGATAAAAGTAAACATGGGCAATTCCAACAACGCTACTAACAAAAACGTGTGGACATGCCATTCCGTGTGGTGAAAAATAAAGGACAATTAAATATAGAATAAATCACCTTACAGTTTTTGTGTAAAATATCGATGGCCTCTGACGAGATTAACTGATTTCTTTTCTGTTTTCAGACAGTATATTTATTTATTTGATCGGAGGGGGAAAGACGTTACTCCAGGGTTTTTCACTATTATGACGTCTTCGCATTACCGGTGTATCGTGGAAAACCGGGAAGAAATCTCGTAATCATCAGCACACTCCCCTTATCTACCTTACGTCGACTGGGAGATTCAAATTGATAACAGGTATTGTGAAAGCCCCTCTCGACCAACTGAGCCACGTCGCGGCCCAGTTTCCAGACAATCGAGCGAACAATCTATAAATGACTAGTAGTGCAGGGACTTGTCTTTAAACGTGTCTTTGTGTCCTATTACTGATGCTTTGTTGTGTGATGAGTATACAGTACGCTTTGCATGCAACATGGAAAGAAACCGAACAAGCAAACTGCAAGACTAATATCAGCAGTTACCTCTCCTTTTCTCACGTGTTTTATGAGGCTTTCCGCGAAAGTATTCCTCATAATAATTAAAAGTTTCTGCCCAAGTTCTCGCTCTTGATTGGAAATCTTTGTTACCATCTGAAAGTCATTTCCCGGTAGCATAAAATAAGCACATACAATTGTTAAAGGATACAAAATGTCGATAAGTCGTACAACGTATCGCCGTTATGCCATGTTTCGAATGGATTTGTGCTTGAAAATACGCCCAAATATAACATTGCAATGAAATAAAAGGACTGCGCTTACAATAGACCAATTGCAAGTGAAGTCAGTTTTCGTGCGAAGGATCAAAAAATACTCCTATGCATTTGCTAATTGTAATTGATAGTATTACACAAATATCCCAATGGGCGGAAAATCTACATTGGGATTGTTTGAATAATGTCAGTGGATGAGACATTTCGATTTTAAAGATTGCGATTGTTTAATCCCACATTACTACCTCTGATAGTACGTATATCACTACTTTGTTAACAAGTGACATACAATATCTATCTTCTCTTGATCATAGATGACCCAAACTATTATATTTTGTATAAATGTAGAGAAAGAACATTTTGCTTGTCTCCACCGGGATTCGAACTCGGGTCTCTGGCTAAAATATTATATTAATATTTATATCTACTCTTGTTAATGTAATCTATGAAAATCCATGTCTCAATAACCCTGTTATTACTTATACTTGTGTCTGGAATAAAGCTATATATATTTGTTTGTGAAGAGTAATAACACTGGCACAGGGATATACACTAAAACTGATATTACACGTTTGTATGATTACTCTTTTTCCGCTGAAATAAATGTGTATTTAAATGTTGTGAATGGGGTGTATTAGTTTAATCACATATTAACTTTATAGTTTCTATCATTCTGGGTTGAATTTTGAGCATTTTGTGTTGTTTTTTTCTGCAAGTAATACAAAGAGAAATCAAGGTACAAATAGTCCACCATACATTTTACTTACAACAGTTCAATAAAAGAGACTTTCAATGGAAAACTAGAAATGCTAGAAACATTGTAATAGCAGATTTTGTTAACAACTTGGTAGGGTCCGTCATTTGACGGTGACTTTGTTAACTTCCCCTTCGAGGATTTGTAAAAATGGCGGTATGTTCACTCATTTGTTGTCGTGATGATTTTTGGATTATTTGTTTTTATCAAGATGCTTTCATTATATAGATTTTTGTATAAATGTAGAGAAAGAATATCTAGATATAAAATACACTATTTCAGTGTCCCTGTGTCAGTGCTTACCGTAGAGAAAGATTCGCAGCCTTTACCTTGAAACAAACTCGTTAGTTCTACCGTGAGCCTCTGTAGCTCAGTCGGTTAGAGCGCTGGCCCTGCTAGCCAGAGATCCGAGTTCGAATCCCGGTGGAGGCAAGCAAAATTTTCTCTACATTTATATAAAACAAAATGTATATATATATATATATAGATTCCATGCGACATTTAAATAAACATATTAACTTAAAAGTAGTTGTTGCGCTATAGTTCTTCCAAAAGTAATTAGAATACAGCGGAAACAAAACTTTTGGCTAAGAAGACACAAATTCTAGGGAAAGTAGCTTCTAACTATTCTAGAACAACTAACGGCGAATACACATCAATTCCCTGACAGACAAATCGGCTAGCAATCAATGTTGTGGACATTATTTTACTTACCATTGTAATTTCTGGATTTTCTGGCAATAGTACAAAAAATTAACCCGTAGGATACAACCATGATCGTCAATGGAATGATAAACATAAACAAGAGAGACAGAGCAGAGTAGAGTTGTTCTTGCCAGTGTTCCGTATAAGAGCCGTGTGTGACACATTGGTAAAACTCTTGTTTAAATGGTCCCTTCTGTACATGGAAAATAACAGCCTAAACGAACAAAAGTGGAGAAATATTTTCCCCCAGTTATACTGAGAACCAACATATATACAATTCAAATTATTTAGTTTGAGACATTATTTAAGACACCAACAGCAACTCGTGAAATTACAAACATTCACCATGGGTCTGGTGGTTTGTGGTGAAATATACTAACATGAAAATATCAACAAAACCACAGGACCAATAAAGAGTGGTGGAAAAAAGGTACTAAGTCGAATAGTTTAACATGAGCGAGAAAGCAAAAGGAAGGTTGTTCACCCTGTTTTTTCGGTTTTGGAAATATTTTCTGGTGCAACATTTTACTAACTTGTAATTTAGACACTCATACCGAAATACGTGTCCGTTTGTTTGATTGAAGTTTGCGGCGTACTGCGGTTGAGCGCAACTAAAAATATAATGAATAGAAAACAAAATAATAGCGCTAGACACGACAACAATTAAACTTAGATGGCCTTTACCACAAAGAGGAGAAGCGGATAGGAAATTTTGAAAACATATTTTTTAAATAATGTAGGACAACAATTTGAACAACATTCTTGTTAGCAGGCAAAGGTACCACTTGTTCGTTTGTAAAAGTGCTCGAAAATAAAGAACAAACCGCATTTATGTATTTGGCTGGTGTTTAATGTCGTGCTCATGGGTATTGCAATACGGACTCCGCATTACCATTGCATGGAGGAAAACCGAGATGCGACATTGAGGAAAAACTCATTTAAAAGCCCAGACCTTCCCATGATCTTCGCAGTCACCGAGAACTTTCCTTATTTACCTACTGTCGACCAAAGTGGAATCAAACTGATATTGGGTGAGGGATCATCAGCTACCCAGGGCTTAACAAACCGAGCTTTGATTGACATTTCATGCTGAAGCGGCGTCGTGGATTCGTTTACCTTATGGGTTTCCACATACACAATCCTCTAAACAATTTTCATTTTTGAGGAGTTCGAGCCCACAGAGCGAAACATTCTCATGGTCACTTTCGTCACAAAAACATTTGTTAGTGAGCTTTTCACAAACTTTCACCAAAGTAGAGACGTTAAACGATTTACGGTAACAGTTGGGTCTCAATACGTTAAATAAATGCACACAGATTGTTTAATGGTCTTGCCTTATAGAAACATAGGTCTGACTGTTACCCTTATTCATTTTTTTAATTCACTATCTGGATGTGGGATGATAGTGAGCAACTCAAACGTGACAAATGGTAACTCAACCCAGACATTATGGACAACTAGCTGTGCCATCGGATATCTTACCTGAGGCAGACTGAAAAAGGCACTCAGAACCCATGATATACTTATCATCGCTTTCACTCTCCTCGGTGACTTGGTGCGGCTCATGGGATCTAAGATAGCACAGCATCGGTCCACACTGATAATCACAGTAATATAAGTCGATAAATACAGTCCAAATATCTGCATGTATTTTACAATTTTACACATAGCAGTCCCTGCTTTCCACTGTACGGTTGACGCCCATATGGCTTCAACAAGAATACAAAAAAATGTAACAATGAGATCCGCCGCTGCTAACTGTAACTTTAACTTGTTAATTGTTGATCTCCTTTTTACACGAAACATTTGAATCACCGTGGCCACATTCCCGATAAAAGATATCACAAACATAGTAGCTAAGACTACAGTTTTTACCATTACCACATCGTTGAACGTTGGGGCATTCTTCACGTTGTCGGACCTATCTAGAAATAAGTCCACAGACATATTGGCTTCCTCACAAGTTAAATTAGAGTATTTTAATCTAGTTAGACTAGATGTGGAGGGACAAATCTCTGTAATGTTGGTAGTGACAGTAACAAGTCCGGACTCTACCGCCCAGCTGCTGTTATCCTGTACACCCCGTAGAATCATGACGCCCTCCTCTTGAATCTGCTGACGGCTAAAAAGGTAACGCCCTCCTCGGGATGACTGATATCTGAAAAACGAAAAGAGAACGCCTTTTAATTGTCTTGGGACAGTAGCACATGTCTGTAAAATTGACTTACCTTCCCTTATACTATTCCAGGCAAAGGCCACAGGAAAAGAGTTTACACGCCATTAAATACCACTAACTCATCATTATATATTTATAATTTACGAATATCAAATACCGAGATGGAGGCATAGTGAAAAGAGCATAACGACAATGTGTATACTTGTTTTACATTAACAAGTGTTGTGTCAAGTCTTTTGTTTGCTGTTCTTCATTAAAAAGCGTTAGCGAAATTTTCTGACGGAGTCACTTAGCATGACGCACTTAATACTTTATTCTGATATAACAAGAAGAAATAAATTGCTTTGAAATAGGAAGCGCTATGAGATGTAATTTTAATTATTTAGCAAACCAGCGAGACCCATAAGGAAAACACATTAGCTATAAAACAAATTAATCCAGACGCAAGTACATTTTTTTTAACACTCTACTCGGAATTTTTTTGATTTTCGTTTACTTATTGTATTTAAGAGGAAGTTATCATTACTTTGATGGCATATTATATATCCGTATAAAACTATGATCCCAGAAAGTCATATCGGCAATATATTTGATATTTATTGCAGTATAAATAGTATTTATTTGACGATATGAGATGCTGATTATCGCCAGACCGTTTGATATTATGACACAAGTAGGCTCCGCGGCTTTTTCCATATCATATGTTTTATATTTGAGCTGCATTTGAAAGCAAAGTATCAAATGATCTTATGAGAATTAGCTCGAGGAAACGTTATAAAGACGATATACCTTAGATTTCTGACTAAGTTATTAGAAAACAATCGCTTGTTTACTAAACCGTATTAAGTTTTTGTTTGATAATATTAAATTCCCTCGTTGTGGTATAAATCTGTGAAAGGCCGTGGAGGAAATTAAAACGTCAATTCATTTCATGAAGCGCTTCGAGGTGTTTTAGCATTTGATAGGATTGCGGCAGGTGTGGCACCATGTAGGGAAGTAAATTGCCTAACAGACCACAGATGGTGTTGCAGGGAAATATGAGAGAGAAATTTGTTTTCATAAATCAGATAGCCATACCGCTTCTCATACCAGAGTCTGTGTTGATACGTTATTGTTTATAGAACTAGAGATGACGAAAGAGAAGTTTCGCCTATGGCTGTGAAAGACAGGCGGAGTCACAGAAACACGCAGGTATCATTTATTTCGTATATGCCTCTGCGGCTACAATAAATAACCACTGCGGCAGTCGACAAATGTAGCTTTAGCACGTTTCGAACTATAGAGAGTAATTAAACACCCGCACAGTAGCCATACATTGCATACAAATTGACCTGCAAACGCGTAAGTAGTTAAATAGCAGGATGTAGAAGAAAACACTGAATAATCCATGAATGACAATGTGATCAGTATGGATTTCTTGAACAAAACACACGTTGCCTTTCAAGCTTTCATGTAAAATTGACAATGTCCTGGATATTTTTAAAATACATGGATTATTTTTGACAGGTTTGGTCAATAGGAGTAAAACACGTGTATGCATGTACAACATCAAGTCTATGGACATGGCCGATTAAGTCAAGAAATGCCAACAGAGGAATCCTGTTCTCTGATCTTTGAGAGATTGTGTATTGCTTGGGTTTGTTAATTGTTGATTTTTGTTAAACGCGGCGCTTAATGTTGTTTCCTGTAAAAAAAACGGCGAAATGCTCCAACGGTAAATGACCACAATCACACAGCCATACACGGTAAAGTGTCGGCTCTGTTTTCCTCTATGCAGTGCTGAGTACAAACAGTATGAATATACGTGAAACATGCTGCTCGTAGTCACAGGGCACATCTTTGGGGAGAAGCGTTGGGCTGTGTCAGGTATTTTATATAATCAGGGAGGAAATCATTTTTGTCATATAAAGCTATAATTGTGGAATCAATCTCTCCACAAGAAAAAAAGTAAAAAGCATATTTTCGCATTTTGAGAACGATAACGATAATATTGGAGCTCTGAACCTATATAATATATAATTGTAACCGAATTGATGCTTTAAATTAATACTTGGGCATAATGAAGACCTTTAATAAATTTCTAACATATATAGGGAAGTGTCACTTTATGACCTACATGTACTGTTAATATTTTAGCCCTCATCTGATGAAAGTAAGAGTTTTATAACATACTTATATTCTACTTATAATTCTGCTTTTACGATATTAATACCTATGGAATTTAATGACGTCAAATGAGCTGTGATATCCTAAAAATGTTTTCTATATCAGTTAGTTTGTGGTATCGGAAGCAGCCATTTCACCTGTTCTGAGCAGCACACTCTAGCGAAGACATGGGCATGAAAGACTACCCCAGCAGGAAAATTATCTCAAGAGGATTGTGAAGTTCTTTTTAAGTTAAGCGATCTTCTCATAGACTTTCACGAGACCAATTTATTCGTAAAGTAAATTAGAATAAATATTTGTGGATGAGTGCAATTGTCTGTTGTAATTCACGAGGTAAGACGAAGATTAAGCAGTTGAATAAAGTTACTGTTTTCTTTACGTAGTGTCATAATTTTGCATACACTTTAACCAATACGTTTTCTACATATTTAGCATCCATTTATTCACGACAAATATATATATATTATTCACGAAAGCCCAAACATATCACTCAATACCGATTTAAGGCCGATAGACAATGGTTCAATTAATACTGATGACAACAAGAAATATGTCTTCTTTATATACGACTTGATGGCGGTAAATAGCGTAGGTTTAGTCAAGACAATCCTGCATTTTTAAAACGTTGACATAGACATGTTTCTTATGTACATTAGTTTTTGTACGTCTATATTAACAGTTTAAAGCTTATTGTGACACGGAATGGTTTTTAACTAAAGAATTAGTGTCAAGATTAACAATGATATATCAGTTATGTTATTCCCAAGAGAGTTGTGCAGGAAATTTGTGCTGTTTCACCCGGCTCAATCTGTCATTTGCGGCTAACAATACTCTTATTCTATATAGTTATAGTTTCACAAATGAGGCGCCACGAGATTTACCAAATTCACGGTTTTATACGTCATACTTTATATCTGATTAGATCTGTACAGCAAGGTCCGATCTATCAATGATGGATATCAGGATGTTTATGGTCAACACTCAAAACGGGCCCAGCTATCACTAAAAATTGGCATTTTTAATTGGAAGAATTGCACTTGATTCAATATCAAATCTGGAGATCTTATGCAGTCGCATTAAAATCGCAATAAAGTCAATTGGCGATGTTTACACAGAGTACGCCATGATGACTAAAATTATTATTGGAGTTCATGGCATTTAATGGATTTGGTGCATGCAGAGTTGTAATGTGGTGAGTGGAGTGTACAAAAGACACTTGAGATTTGATTTATTGTTAAATCAGATAGATAGTCCTATGTTCAAAATGTAATGATAAATAGACTGTATCTGATGAAAGACAAAACAATAATAACAATCTGCCGCCCATATATCAGGTATGCACCTAACAATGGCGCACAATTATTATAATTCAGGTAGTTGTTCGACAAAATACCGTGGCGACAGGAAACATCGATAAAATCGTCAATAGTTTTTACCACGTTGTTTTCATACCTGACAGCAACACTGTATTAAACACTAAAATATTAAAGATGTATATGTCCAAGTTGGCCAATGTTACTCACGAATCAGTAAAGAGTGGAAATTACCAGTTTGACTGAGTAGATGAACCTCTAATTGCTGCTTATCGCACTGTATCAAACATTGCAATTTACAGTGCCAGATGACAATTCACATAGCGACGTTAGTGTTAGTGTTTTGAAGCTGGTTTAAAGTCCTTTCTAGTTATACTTAAAGCGTGTTACTCTATTAATATTTTAGAGTATTTAGAGTTTTAGAGGAGGACACATATGATTCAGCAATGTTCCTAATTACTTTAGGTAAGATGTAATCGATTGATAACTGTTGTAGTGGAAACATTAATTACTTTAAAACAGTTTACTTTAAACCATTGGTTATTTTGATACAGTGCACACCTGGGTTACGTCTCCGACAAACGCCAGAGGAGTGCTCTGGGGAGTTCGATTCACATTAGAGTCTTAAAAGCTTTGAGAAAATATATATAATAAATGAGAATGGCAATTAAATTCCTTGCATTGGCTATACAAAAAGTACCACGGATCTATATCGGTTTATAAAATAATTGTGCGAAAGCATTTAAAAAAATAGATTCATTTTTTTCTGATCCGTTCGTAAGAATTCTAATTATTTCTTTACTTTTATCAGTGTTTCCTGCTCCAGGGATTGACATTCCTCTTGCATTAGTAGCACCTATTACCCTAGAGTTCATCTCTAGTGTCAAATGTACAAATGGATTTTACTCACCAGGAACTTTATATATATATGTTGGGTTTCTTGGGAGACAAAAACAAATTCTCTTCATTTTGTTATATTTTGCGTTGGATTAGAAATGTATTTTAAAAATGATTTACATTATTTTTTACGATTTAGATGATGGCAATTTGTATATTTCTAAAACATTAAATGTATTAGGGAAACTGTCCGAAGTAATCATATGTTTCACTTAACTTTATACAGATATAGTTAAGTGCATCGTGCGACAAGAAAATACATTGCGTTGTAATGCGCAAAGCTATGATATGTGAAATTAATATTTTAACAAAACGAGTGATACTTCTAACAATAGTTATAAAACAAATTAATCCATACGCAAGTACATTTTCTTTAAGATATTTATTAGGATATGTTACATTTATTTTTTGTATTTACTTGTTTTTATATTCAAATAAATTAAGCATTCTTTGATGCAAGTTACTGTACGACAGCAATAAATTATCTTATTTGTGGTATAAATCTGTGAAAGGCCGTGAAGGAAATGTAAACGCTATTTCATTTCACGAAGAGCTTCGAGGAGTTTAAGCAATTGATACGATGGCGGCAGGTGTGGCTCCTTGAAGGGAAGTAAATTGTCTGATACAGACCATGGGTAGTGTTTCAGAACAATCTGAGTTAGTCTGAGAACGAATATTGTGTGCATAAATCAGATAACCCTACCGTATCCTATACAAGCGCCTGCGTTGATATTTGACTGTTTATCAAACTAGAGATGCCATAAAAGTTTCGCCTGCGGATGTGACAGATAGACGGATTCACAGAAAAAAACTGTTATCCTTAATTTCGTCTACGCTTTTTCGGCCAAGAAAATGTCATCTGAGGTGTATCTTTAGCACGTTTCGAAACACCTAAGAGTAATTAAACACCCGCATCCTCGCCATGAATTGCAAACAAGTTGAGCAGTCGATGTTTACAGAGTTAAAGTAGTGAAATAGCTGAATTAAGATCAAAATGCTGAACAATACATGATTTACAATCTTATCAGTAAGTCAGATATTCTCAATTGTACGTTAGTGCTGGCATTATCCTGGAAATTTTTTCAAATATATGTTTTTATTTCAAAAAAATTTGATTGCGTGCATAACTTGTTTTGTTTTAAACTGATTTTTATTGATATAAAATGATCAATAAGGATCAATGACAAGTTCTAGCAACTTAACGTCGCTTTTATTCTATGTACATGACATGATTGCTGACTACCGGCAACAATTTAATGGGACGTGAGCGACTATACCAGCTGGGAAATTGTCTCAAGAGAATCGTGACGTTCATGTATTTTAAGAATCTTCTCATAGTATAAGTATTTCGCAAGACAAACTAATTTGCCAATTTAATTAGATTAAATTAGTGTGGATGAAGGTAGTTGTCTTTAGTTCTTCGCGAGGTAAGGTTAAGGTTTAGCAACGGTATACATTTTGTTTTACTTGGTGTTATAAGTTTGTATACACTTTAACCAATATGTTTTCTACAAACTCACTTGAAAATAAGTGAAGAGACAAAAAGGTAGATCAAACAAAATATATAAATATACATAAATCGATTGTTCTCTGCGCATTTTTGAGACAAACTAAAGCATTGATTTATAAGCCATGATGTTTATGTCCTAGGAGATTTATTAAGAAAACGAACGAAGCGCACAATATAATTCCATTGATAGTTCATGACTGATCACAAAAAAACACGAACCGTCTGTACATTAGATCTTGCCAATCTGCATAAAGAGGTTAAAGCTACTTATGGCAGGCAATGGCTTTGAACATAGAATTAGTGTGAAGTTCAACAAGAAGGATACATCAGATGTTTTACTCCATAGAGAGTTGAGGAGGAAATTTGTGCTGGTTAAACAGGTTGAGTCGGTCATTTACGGCTGATAATCCTCTTATTCTATCTAGATGTTTTTTTAGACCCTAAAGACTAGTCCTGCTTATCCCTTGCGACTAAAACAGCCACAAACATCAGATATATATTAGTGACAGATAGATGCACAGGTTCCGTTAAACTTTAGACAATCACAAAAATCTACCATATAATAGCAATTGGACAGTCGGTTAGACGGCACTTAAGCCAGAATACTCTGTTGACACCGGGAGGAAAGAAACTTCGTTACTGTTTCTGTGTGCCTTATGATCTAGTGTACCTAGACAGCAACGGAAACGCCGTATATTATTATGATGGCCGAGAAGGGCCAAACTGCCTCTGTGTGTTTTACAAACCCGAAGAAGCGAAGGAGCGAAGTTGCGATG